>JAQIWR010000172.1:0-26786 GCA_034695945.1 Glomeris hexasticha
CTTAATAACCATCGTGTTTTTACACATTCTGAAGTGACAGATATGCTTATTTTTATGCGTTTTATCTGTCATAAAAATTTTTTCCTAGGCTTGACTGTCCCTTTAACTATATATGAAACTTTATAACTTACAATATATAAAGTTATTGTGATTATTTTGATTTCCTTATTGCTGTTTAATAAGATTTTGGAAATTCAGGAAAAAAGTTATTTTGGATAAAGCTAGTGCATGAATACACTGGAAATAATTTACAAACTTTTTTTCCACAAACTTTTTATACATGCAGTGAAACTAATTGTCTATGCATGGTGGAAACTGTCAATAGTGGAAAACTGTCATGCTGCATGGACTTATTTGGAACCATCGACTGCATGGTGAATGCTTTGTAAAAAACCTCTCTATGCTGGAAAGTTTATCCTGCCCGTCCCATGAGATTCCACCGTAGACAGGTTCTACTGCATGTAATTTATATATACCGTATTTCATTGAGTATAGTGGCCCGGGCCCGTATTATTGTTTTGCAAGATTTTGGCAGGCTAATATTCAAGGCCAGGCCACTACTTGAGGTCGCCTTCCAATGTAAATATACATGGGCTGTATTTGAAATTTCGGTTTTTAGACCCGGCTTATATTCAAGGCCAGGCTACTACATAAATCAGGCTTCTTTTCAAGGAAATACGGTAATATTGTTTGCCATTATATAAATACATATTTAAAATCAGAGGAATATTTCTGGAGATTTAATTTCCATATACATAATATAAGGTCCTATGCACCAGTAGAATAATTAGAATTTTGTTTATTTAAAAAATGTTCATTGTACCCTGAAGGTCCTTAATTAAACCTACACTTTTTCATATATACTCTTCAGTTCATTATAAAGTCAGTATATGGGTGAGTAAATGGAGATTGCTGGACATGAAAGGATGGTATTTGAAGGAGATTTTGTTGGGAATTTCACATCAGGAGTGCCTGTATATATTGAGAGAGAGATGGAGAGCAAGGTCGACGTCACGTGACCCCTTGAGTGTAGAACATTTCTGTGAACAATAATTATTCCCACGTGGAGGGGGTCTTGAGCTGCATACCGTTGTCCTATTAATAATATTGCGCTTAATTCAACATGAAAGACGATCGAGTGTTAGAGAAGAAGGCCTCTTTATTGATTTTCTCGTTTGCCAATGTTTTCGCAAACCTACCAAACAAACTCCTCCATCTATCTATCTATCCATATATATCCTTTCCTTCCTTCATTCCCTTATTCGTCCTATTTTCGGACTGGCAAAGTAAATACATACTCATTAGTCGCACGAAATTCCCAACATCTTGCCCAGAATTGCAACTGCAAATATAGTGAGTGAGTGGCCGGATTATTGAAACTTTTCTCAGCAATTCCACAAAAACCTTGTAACAACAAAAATCCAATCCAATAGAGTTGAACAATACAGTAACTTAACTATATGTACATTGGAATATCTCTATAGTATCTCCCCTTATAAGGGTATTTCCTTATAAAAATGCAGGTTTCATCCCCTCCCCCTCATTCCATGCAATTGCACACTACACACTAAGAGCAGCTCCCTTATGTTTTCTATTTCAAATTGCAAATTATGTGGATATCATATACACTATATTACTACTTGTCAACAATGTGCATTTTGTAAGATGACTTGCATTCTGGTACATAAGGCAATAGTAATTGGACTGAGCCTATTGAAGATGACAGTTATATTGGAAAGCATTGATAGATTAATCATCGATTAGTTATTGTGATTATGTCAAGTGTAGCATTTGTAGATATATCATCATGTGCTATACAGCTCGTTTATGCAAAACGTTATTTTTCATGTCATGTATATAGATGATCGAGTTGAAGGATTATTACTCTTGTCTCTATGTATATCGGATTAAAACAAATTACGGTTTCTTTATACGTTATATATATGTAATAAACACAACGTCAATCTGCCCCCATAACGAACATAAAATGTTGTGCAAATTTGTATTCACTTTTTAAATGCTGGCAATGATGAATTGCACTGCAAAATAGATTGCCAACCTTCACTGTTTTCCCGCTGTATATATAAAAGAATCGCAGTGCATCATGGGATTACAGCTTCATGTCATCAAGAAGAGATCCTTGTTTTAACAGACACTTGAAAATAGCATAGTTCATGCAAACACTAGCTTAATTAAGAAACAAATTTCAAAGGTCATAATTGTTCACAATTTCAAACAATTTACAAAGTTAGTCATGAGCCAAAAAATTCATACCAATATTGAAGATCGACCTCCTATAATCATCGGCCATATTGCAAATGGCAGTTATTAGATTCAAACTTCCAACGTACGTGCATATCAAAATTTCTTTTTTCTTCAAAATTATAATATGTTACCACAAAATTATACTAAATGAAGCTAGAAAATGCGAAAATAACGTTCGAACAATATAAATGCATGACAAAACCTGTTCAAATTGCGAGCCACATTGGTACCAAAAGACCTGAAACGTACAAGATATCGTGTTCTTCATCCTCGTTCGAAAATGCGACATATAACGGGAAAAAGGAGAACTATTATTTGCACAGTGCCGCCACTATACACTGGCAATGAGTTTGGCAGTGCTGCCATCTAACGCGTAAAAGCACAACTAGTAAATATCTGCCTAATTCGTAATTTAAGCATAAAATGTCCTCCTACAAGGTAGTTTGCGAAAAGGGAACGTAAATTTCAACGTTTAATTGTCAAAATACCTTTATCATCAACACTATAAACTGCCATTTCTCAGCATTAACATTAATATAACAATGTTTTCATAAAAATATAAAATATATATTTACCGTTTCTTCCTTCTATCATTATGTCAAGTAGTGTTGAGGCTTGCAAATTATTTTCCATATTATATGATTTTCTTGTGAATATACATCTACAAATAAAGTATAATCAATTAATTTGAGAATTGTAGCAGCTATTTTTTTAAATTAAAGTTTATGTGCAAAATTGGTTTACCTGCAATAAATATATTTGCCCCATTTTGAAGCAACTCGTGCTGGCCAAATCTTTGGTAAAAATTAAAAACTACGTCGCCGATTACAAAAACTAAAAAAACTGGAGAGAAAATTGAATATTTAGACATGAAAATCGAGTTGGTATCGTTATTTACGTGTTGGCGCCGAATTTTCGTGCGAGGGGCGATCGGCGCATGCGCGACGGGAGGATGCGCAGTAGCGAGGGACGCTCAGTTGCGCAGGTAGTTTACGATATCGCGGCGCTTCTTGCACGGGAAAATCGCAAAACTCTCCTAGCAGAAGCGCTTTTGTTGACGACACGCAATTTGCGCATTGCGGGCTGGACGAATTGAATTTTGCTGCACGGCGTTTGTTCCGTATAAAAGATGCCGTTCGGCGTGAAACCAATTTGCAGTGAATGCAGTGCCAGTGCATCTACGATATGGAGACGAAACGAAAAAGGGGCAATAGTTTGTAATTCGTGCGGAACAAATAATCATAATCATAATACCGATGGTGGTCACAATAATGGCAACGTTGATGGTGTAGATAATAATGGTAAAAAATCAGATTTGAATGGCCAAAGTGCCTGTCCTGCTGTTGTTTTGAGGAAAAGCACTAGAGCTAGAGCAACCAAGAACCGAAATCCATCTCAGGCAAAGTCGAATTCGACAAAAGGCAAAGGAAGACGAATTATATTCAAGAAAAGTGTAAAAAAAAAATAATTTCTGTTGTTCATTTTGTACGTCTCTGAATTAATTCCCAATTTTTTCCCATTTTGGCAGGCAACAAAGGCACCAACTCCAGTAGCAACACCGTTGACATCCGATTGTGTATTTTATAAAGTGAGCATCAGCTAATTATCACATATGGTAACATTACGCAAAGTGCCAATTAATTGCATACGCATTGCATTATATAATGTAAGGATGTTAGTACACGCACATAAATAATTTTAAAATGACCATGACAAAGCTGAAACATTTTATGAAACCCCAGTAACACCAAACCCCACAATTTAATCCGTGTTGTGCGTAAATGCCACATTAATCATTAAATTCACCCAACATTTATCTAAACATAATAAAATGATGGCATTGCATTACATTACCTCACCCTGAAATGCCTGCACCATTGATTTGTTTTAAATTTAACAGGGCAGTTATTTCCAAAGCGGAGATATCGTATCGTTGTTGGATGTCGGAGGTGGAGTTTACTACGCTCAGATCCGTGGACTACTCCAAGATCAATACTGTGAGAAAAGTGCAGTTATCACTTGGTTAATCCCAACACAGAGCAGTCCGAAAGACCGTTTTGATCCCTCAACGTACATAATAGGTGATTGGTATAGTGGTTTTGTGACATTCACCACGCAGCCAAAAAACCAAAAATTACTGTTGCATGAAAATATTTACTGTATAAAATGTTATTAAAATCTGCAGGTCCAGAGGAAGAGATCCCCAGGAAACTAGAATGTATGGAATTCGTATGCCATGCACCTTCCGACTATTTCCGAGAGAAGAATTCACCGTACCCTACGTTGCCGCATAAACCCGAAGCTTGTTTTATCTGGACCAGGCTCAGACCTCACATTCAATCCATTAGGAAAAACGATGATATATATTCCAACCCATATTAAAATCAAATGTCGTTATATCTGTATATTGATTTGTGCAAGTTGCCATTCTCGTGCTGTTTAATTTTTAAATAAAACCACTGAAAAATTACTACAATCTCGCTCTATATCAGCTAGTGTCTACACACCTGGAAATCCTGGAATTCTTCATTAAATCCTGGAAATCAACTAGAAGTATTTATTAAATCCGGGAAACCACTGGTGCGGATATTGCGAAAATTAAAGCGTTTCAATAAAAACCACTTTTACAGTATCTTGTGGGATATTAATCAATTATAATATTGAATTACCAATTTAGGATACCCACAAAATTTCTCGATGATGCTGCCCTATCGACGACACGTGTTTCGGCTCATAGCAAGAAATAGACAATTTATTATCAAAACCTATTAAACAATGACCTGTATTTTGAATCAGCTTGAATAAAATGAATATACATAACAAGATGTTGAAACATTTCCGTGTATATATTTCCTAGCAAATGTACAAAGTTCAAGACACCGTATCGATTCAACGGTACGTCAACCGTAATTACGCACAATTTGCACGCCATCGCATCACCCTACGATTTCAAGTTTTTCATTGTATTTCCGGAAAAACCCTTTGCTGAATTCATAGGTACTTATCATAACAGCACAAGCTGGTGCAACTTTCACTAGTCGAGGTACAATTCCTGAACACATTCAAAAAACACGTTCATGTACGATTCAATAGTGCAACAATTCTTCTGAATTATTAACCAACCTGTAAACAAAGCTGGAACTCCATTCTGGTGATATATTCTCCTTAAAATACCGAAAGTATTTGTAGTTTTCCTAGGATTATCTGCTGAATGTACAGTGAATATACAACGTACGTGTCCGGTGAAAATTGTAACACGGCCGAACAGTTACCCGTTTACCTGTGTAAATTTCCTTTTCACCTAATTCAATCTGTCTGTGAGTTTTCACAACGTCAAAGGGTAATGTGAGAACAGCAGCAATCTTAAATTAAATAATATTGTACGAATATTATAATTGAAACACAACAATCAATTGTAAACTTTGTTTCGGTACGTACGGATCCAGAAATTGCCCCGGCCACGAAACTGAACCCGAAGTTCGGCGACTGTTGACCGAATTTTATTTTCAGGAATTCGTAGTTGGCCCAGTATAATGCTAAACCGTAAAATATGGTAACTGGTGAGGTTTACATGATGGAAAGTATATGTGTATTTTACATGAGAAGGGCACGTCTCGTAAAATTGTCGGGCCAAATCCTTTCCAAAGCGACAAGTAACCTTGCTGTTGGACGAGTGACCGGATGGCAACACCGATTTCTGTCAAAATTAAGGATTGATAATTAATAATCATGGAATATAAATACATAAATAAATACCATACTCTTGTCTAATAAACAAACTAACTTAACCTCTATATGTCAACTTCTTAGACTGCATCTTTGTTCTGACCAACTCCAAAGGACTGATGACAATGGCCGAGCCGGCTATAAACACGTATATAAATATTATTGCAGTCTACTGAACAAATTTCGCTTTTTAATGCATACTTCACTATAATATTGTGATAATATTATGATAATAATACCATAATACAGCAACAATATAAATTAAAATAACGAGAAAATGTGCTAGTGACATTGCACGGGTACTTGACACCGCACTACATTAGTATATTGAATCTTTGTTATCTTGATTATAATTGGAATCTTTAATCATTTGTTTTGTTTGTTTGTTTGTTTGCTTGCCTGTTTCAATGCCATTTTTTATCTAAATAACTGTATGCAAAGAGAAATAATGTGTGATAGCGTACTTCTCGCAATGCCGCCAGCTAGCATTGGGATAACAATGCTGTCTGCATTAGGGCTGTAACGTTGCTTCAACGTTTCCCGTATCTGTTCGTAACAAGTGAAATAGATCGTAGTTGCTGGCACAGCCATCACCAAGGTGGGTGGAAGACCACTCCAAAGTGACCGGACACCTTCAAATCGCGCAATCTTCACAAATGCATCCTATAAAAAAACAGTTTAATTAATTGTAAAAATCAATAATAAAAAAAATCTTATTGTGAATGGGAATGCAATAAAGAATTTAAATGAGCTTTATTGTGCGTATTTATACCACTGTTCCATTGAAGTGTCCTGGTCTTTGGTACCAAGTGGGGCTGGTTGAACCATTGACACAGGGGCACAAGTGGTCCATGAGGCCATTGCAGTACAAAAAACATTTATTGCTCATGAAAGCCTTTTGCTGAGCTTGAAGACGAATTTTTACAACGTCCAATGGAGTCACTGAACAAAAATAAAATAATATCAATGGGGGTCATCAACTTGACTTTAAGCCTATTTTCTTATATAAGCAATGAATTACGTACCGAGGATAGATGTGACTATGGCACCTGTGGTGGACGAGATCATTTGTTGACCAGGGGTCAACGCATGATCTTTGTCTGTTGCTTGTGGACATTGCATTTTGTTCGTATAATTTATTTACGTCTTATTATTTTTGCCATTGCGTCCATTCTCATCGTACACGAGCTCTTCGGCTGCGAACGGCTGCGAACGATGAAAGAAATGGAGTATTTCGGATACACCCGGATGCACCGATGACGTCATCGTAACTTCTAGTTGGCTACGGCTAACTTGAACTCGATAACGATTGGTGTATTGGGGCTTATGACGTCATTAATAGAATAAACATTAGCCAATAGGACGTGGGAATAAAAACGATACGTATTGAAAGTGACGAATAGGATTGCATATTTTACAGGCCCCGCCTTTTATCACGGTTTCTTCGAAAAACAGCGTGCAGCAACTTGGAATTTCATTGCGTCAGTTTCCGTGCCGGTTTTTGTTTGCACGTGGATTGTTTTCTTCCATTTTACGGAAATGGTTTTGAAAATTGATCCAGCAAACTACCAGTCGTTGAAAATAGTAATTTCTAAAGAAGTGACGAACAACGATGTGGAGTTAGTGCGCGATAAAAATGATAAAACCGGTACGTATATATCTCATGCTACTTTATTGCTTGACTGTAAGTTTGCGTGCAACAATTTATCGCGTGACGTATTTTTCCAATATGGAGGTGTGGTTAAAGTATTGCGCGCAATACGGGTGTTGTGCAAGAATGTTACGCGAGATGGCTTTTGAATTTTGAAAAAAATTGTTATAATTCCTAGAGAGAAATGTGAGGACCACTGGTCTTCCCCAGCTGAAGTTAGGGCAATTTCTACTCTTCACGGAGAATTCCATCTGCAGGTAATAAAATCCATAAAAAAATTGTAAATAAAACAATTCTAGTTATATACTAATTTGTGCATGACATATGGAAATTAATGTGTGTATTAAAATACATAACTCCTTATAATTTCTAGGTATTTATTTGCTTCAACTGGTAAATTGCAGAATGCGGACGAAGTTGACAAATGGTTGGAATGGGAGAGTTTACACCTTGAGGTGAAATTGATATATAATTTTAATTATTAAATGTAGTTTAAACAGGTAAATTAATTACAACTTTTTCCTTAAAATAGCCATCTCTTCAGTCCATCATTAATCAGGTTTGGGGAGAAGTGAAATCCAGCAATCATGATTATACAAACAAGCAACTTCAACATTTAAATACACACCTACAAACAAATTCATTTCTTGTTGATGTAGGTATGAATAATTTAAATACTTGTTGTTTTTTAATCAGTAAAACAACAACTATTTTACATTGCAGGATCAGTTTTCTCTTGCTGATATTGTGGTGGCCGTATCGATTTTCCCTCTTATTGCTAATGCTGAAGTTGTCAATTCTTACCAAAAGGAATTACCTGCTATTCTCAAATGGTTTGAAAGATTGAAGTCTACTGTGCCTTCCTTGAAAGAAGCTATTTTAAATTGCAACATTGAAAGTGTGAAGGTATTATATATACTGCATACATCTTATACAAAATTCTAACTAAATTCTCACCCTAATATAGCATTATCTGCACATAAAACAAAAAAACTTACAATTTTTTTATATACTTTGTATAGGATTCTTTCCTTGCTAAAAGGACTATTAAGCAAGTGTCTGCTTCAGATGTTTCTCGATCATCGGATTTAGGAAATCCATTGCCGGCATCTAACACCGACATTGAGCAGGCAAATGTTGTTTCCATTGTTTTCTATGTTCCTTTAGTGGTAATATTTTCTTTTACAGTTTATAATTGTCAATTTAAAAATTTTAGGAAACTGCCTTGTCTGCTAAAGAGATCCAAGAAGCGTGCGATGCTTGGGAAAGTGGCGTGGATCATTGTAAATTTGAAAAGCCATCGTACCCAATGTACAGAGAATAAGATGTCTGTTAGCTTTGCCTTCGTTGTAATATATTAAATATTTTACAGACTGCCAGTAGATGGAAAAAGAAACGTTCTTATTACGAGCGCGTTGCCGTACGTGAACAACGTGCCGCATTTGGGCAATATCATCGGATGCGTGTTAAGTGCGGACGTGTTTGCGAGGCAAGTGGACATTCATTGGTTGGTAGATAATTTGAAATTGTATACTTAAATATTTATTGTGTTCTAGGTTCAGTAGGCTACGCGGTTACAACACACTTTACATTTGCGGTACCGATGAGTACGGCACGGCAACCGAGACGAAAGCTTTGGAGGAAGGTGTTACACCGCAGCAGATTTGCGACAAGTACCACAAGCTTCATGCAGATATCTACAAATGGTTTGATATCTCATTCGACCATTTTGGACGAACAACAACCGCATGGCAAACTAAGTACGTATACATGGGAATCAGAAATTTGCGCATCGATGGAAATTTCCTGTATTTCTCAATGTGATAAATTGTGAAGTTTTAGAATCTACCCTTCATTTCTATACATATTGTTGCAATACTATATTTGATACTGGTTTGTTAAAAAAACATTTTGATTGCAGGATTGCGCAAGATATGTTTTGGCGTCTTCACCAACATGGATACCTTCTGGAAGACTCGGTTGAACAACTACTATGCACTAATTGCAACAGGTTAAATTTATTCAACAAAATTAACCCCATTATCAACATTTGTTCAATATTTATTTGTGTGTTTCAGGTTTCTAGCCGATAGATTCGTGGAAGGCATCTGCCCATTTTGTAATTACAGCGACGCGCGTGGAGATCAATGCGACAAATGCGGTAAACTGATAAATGCAGTTGAATTGAAGTCACCACAGTGTAAAATTTGCAAGGCTACGCCCATCAAGAAAACATCCCAGCATTTGTTCCTGGACCTTCCAAAAGTTAGATATTTTAACGCGTACGGATGTCTATAGTTACGTATTGTTCACGGCTTTTATTTTCTGGTTGGAAAAACAGCTGGAATCTTTGTTATCACCGTGGCTTGAGAAATCTATAAATGATGGTGTGTGGACAAACAGTGCTAAAGTTATTTGTAATTCTTGGATACGTGATGGACTTAAACCGCGGTGTATCACGCGAGATCTGAAATGGGGAACCCCGGTTCCATTGGAAGGTTATACCGAGAAGGTATAAAAACAATTCCTTGTTTTTAAAAAAAATAGATTCCTAATTTTAACAACAATGATAACATTTTTAGGTTTTTTACGTCTGGTACGATGCACCGATTGGCTATCTTTCCATCACCGCAAATTACACCGATAAGTGGGAGAAATGGTGGAAAAATCCGAATCAAGTGGAATTATTCCAGTTCATGGCAAAAGACAATGTTCCATTCCATGGTGTTATATTCCCTTGCACTCAACTGGGATCTAATGATAATTACACTATAGTGAATAGTTTGGTGGCAACAGGTTCGTGTTAACTAAACAGATCCCTTACAGGCCGCAAAATTATTCCATTCTTAAAAGTTACTTGTAATTTAACAGAGTACCTCAATTACGAAGACACCAAGTTCTCTAAAAGCAGAGAAATTGGAGTCTTTGGGAATGATGCAAGTGAAACTGGCATTCCAGCAGATATTTATCGTTTTTATCTGTTGTTCGTTCGTCCCGAAAGTCAAGTAATAACCACATTTTCATTATTTTTTTTGGCGCAAATTTATTGATGTTAATTATATTCTCGTTCTGCAATTTCAGGACAGTTCATTCAGTTGGATCGATTTAATGACCAAGAACAATTCCGAATTGCTCAATAACCTTGGAAACTTTGTGAACAGGACTACAACATTTGTGTGTAATAACTTCAACGGCACCGTACCAAGTATGAACTTGAAGGATGAAGATAAGATTTTCATAGCTGAAGTCAACCGTGAATTGAATGGTTATTTGGCTGCTATGGAAAAAGCAAAGTATGTAATTTCAATCATCGTGACTTCATTTTGGAAAAGAATTATAGGTGTACAATAATTCATTTATTATTATTTCTAGATTAAGAGATGGTATTCGCTACATACTAAACATTTCTCGGCGCGGTAATCAGTACATTCAAAGCAACAAGCCGTGGGTTTTACTGAAAGGAAACCCAGAAGAGAAGTATAAATCTGTTATGTTGTGTAGGTATTTTGGCATTGTAGTGATTAGATCTTTCTAAAGTGCGTGACAAATATATGCAGAGCTTGCGCTGGAACTTTAATGGGAATTTGCCTGAACACCGCGTGTCTGTTGTCAGTCATGGTACAACCATACATGCCAACAATATCCAGCCATATTCAGACACAATTAAACGCACCTGAAAACTGCAATATACTGCACTCAAACTTCAAATGTTACCTACCTGCTGGCCACCGAATAGGGACAGTGAGTTATTCTATAGTTTCACTTATTTTTGTAGTAGATACTTACTATAATAATTTATATAATTTAACTGTATTTGTTATATATTTCAGCCTGCTATACTATTTCATAAAATTGAACAAGCAGATATGGAAAAGTTTCAGAAGAAATTCGCCGGCAAACAGAGCGATCGTGACGGTGAAACGAAAGAAACAGCGGTAGTTGATGTTCAGGTCTGTTTAAAGTTGTTGTGATGTTACATGTAATTCTTCTTCATGAAATTAAACCTATTTCAAACCTTACTTACTGTAATGTTCTTGTTTAAGGGCTGCAATAATGTTGTAGACAAGCCGCACAACACGGTTGACGCAACTCTGATCGAAGCGCTTAAAGCTGCAGTCACCGAGCAGGTAAATGAAATTTTATTATTTGACAGGGTTTGAAATATTCTTTCAGCTTTAAGTAGCTTTAAGTTGATTGTAGGGTGACAAAGTACGTTCATTGAAAGCCAAGAAAGCCGAGAAATCCGAGCTGGATGCAGAACTGGCAAAGTTGTTAGAATTGAAAGCACAGTTAGCATCGTCCTCAGGTGAAGAAATACCAGTTAGTAGTAGTAGTAAAAAAGGAAAAAAGAAAGGTAAAAAATAAGGAAAGTACTGGGAAAATTTACATTTGAATGCGTAAAGAATGGTATGAAAAATCTTATAAAGAATGCCTTTATTAAAACAATTTTACAGCTATAATTCTTTTTACAATTATTCAATGATGTACTGTACATTTACTTCGGTTTGGTGGTATATTACCAAGTCCTGTCTTTTGTTGGTAGTTCTGTTTAACAAAAATATGCTACAAAGTATCAGCAGAAAAACCAACTCCCGTAACCTGTTCAGTTGGACCATTATGTACCGATTATGTACATCACCCGATTAAAGTTTGACAATAGGCTTTTTACTGGATGAGACCATCGTGGTACAATGTAGAAATGTACTTTGTTAATGCATTTCAGTTTTAAAAGTACAAAACCTTCGGCCATTTTTAATGAAATAGCATGAAAGAGTTAAAGGTGAACTGACATGGTTTCGTAAAGTACCCTGAAACACAAAGGAAAAATCATTAGAAAGCAAGTGTTGCAACAAAATCTCTGTGGAAATTAGTAAAAAAGTTATTAGCACTAAAGTTCAACGGGGTAATTCATTTAAGAGGTTCACCTTTATTAGCCAACCTCCAATATCTAGCAAACTTTTTACTGATTTTCACAGAAATGTTAATTTGTAGCAACACATAGTTTTTCTTTTCGTAGGTTAAGTTTGGGAATAATTTACAAAACCATGTTAGCTCACCTTTAAAGTTAAGTTGGTAATTAATCACGTATGTAGCAATATTTAAACTGCAATATTTTCTATAAAAGAACGGTTGAAACTTGTGAATATACAACTTCATCCAGTACATAAATCACTATTTAACCGAAGAGGTGAAATTTCATTGTGTCAGGACATTGGAATGATACAATAATTAGGCTTATATCAATCAATTTAAATCAATATCAAACATGTTAAGTAAAATAACGAGTTACATGGGTGGTTGAGGTGTCTTCAAGATTCGTTGCACTTCACTGTGTAGTTCGTGGCGTTAAAAACAATCTTCATTAGGCCATTGAATCGAAGAGAATTGTCATCATTCTTCAATGTAAATTCAATGTGAAAACGTTGATTATCTCAAATCACTGATCGGGCTGGGAATCTGTTGGGCTTTCTTCTCCAGCCATACTGGAGGACACCGGAGTTGAACGGTTACTACCGGACAATACGATGGGCACGTATCCTGAATCCCTGAAGTACGGATGCTGCAAAGTGTCATTGGCAGTGATACGATTTGCAGGATTGAAGAGAAGCATTTTCTAGAATTATAAAATGAAAATTCAAAACGTTATATGCTTTTCATAATATGCGAACACACCATTTATAATGTTGAGCAGCAAAAAAGCATTGGAATTATTTATGCAGTAATAAGACAGATTGAAGTTAAGTATTACTAGTAATGTACTGACTTGCAAGAGGTCCTTTCCTTGAGAACAGATCTCTGGAACAACACTTTCCAATGCAACTTCTGAAACTTGTACAATGGAGTTGTACGGCAAGGAAGCATCGCGTGGCCATTCCGAAGCTGGCGGAGTTCCTATCACACTGAAAAATAATATTCACATTGAATTATTATTAACTATATAGTCGTTGTTAACAGTATACCATATCATAGCAGGACAAATTATAGGTAATTCATTAAAAATATACTTACTCCAGGATCTTTCCTAACTGATCAACTTCTGATTGTCCACAGAATAGAGGTCTGGAAGAAGAAATTAACAGTGATCCTATATTACATGTAAATGTATAGGAAGCAAATTTAGGATTTGCAGTAGAATCTGCAGTTATACTCTTTATATCTGGAAAGGAATTTGAA
The DNA here is from genome assembly GCA_034695945.1 of Glomeris hexasticha. Lineage (NCBI taxonomy): Eukaryota > Metazoa > Arthropoda > Diplopoda > Glomerida > Glomeridae > Glomeris > Glomeris hexasticha. Next base: position 13,817 of record JAQIWR010000172.1, read on the forward strand.
AATTCTTACTTTCTCCTGAAAAGTTCTGCAAAAATACATCCGCAGCTCCAGATGTCTACTGGAGTTGCATAAGTTAGGTGCAGTAGTACTTCAGGAGATCTGTACCATAATGTTACAACCTAAAATACAAACCATCTTTTATAAGATACAAACGAAAATGTTATTATCAACATATTAATATGCAACTTTTTAAATATGAATATTAAAGTAAAAATGTTAAACAAATTATAACTTATGTTGCATTTACATGTGTTCTTTTTTTCTATAAGTTATTGTCATGTGGATTGACATGAAGTGTATAATTGACACCAAATTTATGGTACAAGTTTAATATTCAGAAATGTGTGACATCCTGTATGAATGACCCCTAGCTAAATTTAAAATTAATCTGAATTAATCCAGAATATGTAAATATGTTCAAAATGTCGAAGTATCTGGTGAAAGACGGGAATGTTGAAATCTAATAACGTACATTTTGTAGGGTTTTTTTAGACGTTTTAATGTTTTTTTTTTTTTAAATTATTCGGTTTTGAGGGAAATTGCGAGGGAAGAGTGTTCGAGTTCGGCAACAGCGGTGCGTTTTGTTGTGCCGCCATTTTTCGAAGTTGTGGATATGTACTTACAACGGTCGTTAGTGCTACGTGACTGTCGTAAATCCTGGCCAGTCCGAAATCGGCCAGCTTCACTTGACCATCAGCAGTGACGAGGATGTTTTGCGGTTTCAAATCTCGATGAACAACGCGGTTGTCATGGAGAAAATCCACTCCGCTCATCATTTGGAACATAAGGTCCTGTACGAACAAATTTCTTTCAAATCTCGTTTTACACTTGTTAAAACTGCATTTGTCGCACTAAATACACACGATCGTGCAGTCCGCTAACTCGTTTCGACAACAAAAATTAGTACGGTCTCAATCTGTTGGCTAAATCTCGGGAAAATATTCGGTAATGTCGAGTTGGAAATGGCGCCAATCGCACTTTCGCAACTCTCTCGCGTGACAACGGTTTTCGTGCAATGTTTGTGACGTCATCCCTATTCGAAGCGCTTGCTTCCGTACCATAATATTGCGCTGCAACAATTCTCGCGCAATAAAGTTGCGCTTCCTGACTTCTGGCTCAAAACCAATTTTTGCAAAGTCTTGTGCATGAATCCGAGTCGACTGTGGCCCAATATGGACAATTGCCGTAAAAATAGTGCATTTCAATAACCTTTATGGAATGGGTCCCATCTTATACAGGATTCATACCACTCAGGGAATTTAGATTTTAGCTAAAAATTGATATGCATGCAAAATTAATGTGATGTTTTTCAATAAAAATCGTTAAGAAAAATGGTTGCAGTATAACTAGCCTAACCTGCTGAATGTTCTGGAAATATTCGACCAAGGAAAACCTGGAAAACTCAGGGAAAATGACAATTAAAGATTGGTACGAGCCATGTTATATTTAGGCCTATATTTGTTGTTTTTAATTTTAAAAACCTGAGAAAATTTTGCAGTTAATTGCACAATAGCGGGGAAAATTAGCTGAAAATTCAGGTTTGTTATTTGTAACGTAATTAGTTGACCATAAAGTGAATTGAAGGATTTTATGAAATTTTCCAGTTATGGGGAATAAATTTCGAAATTAATTCTGCTGTTCCTGATATTCGTGCACTACAAAAACTAGTTACATTTGAATTGAAAATGGACGATTCTCACCTTGATTCTTTCTGACCCCAAACCAGGTGGAGGGCATTTGTCCATATATGCGGCCAAATCCTGTTCCACATATTCAAACACTAGACACAGTTGCTGTTCCCTTTCCAGTCTCCTTCCCAGGCAGATGTCATGCAAACTGGGGAATAAAAAATGAGTGTGACATCATTTATTCACGCTCCCTTTTGCATTTCAGAAGCTGCCGGAGCATCTGCTTGTATTTGTTGTATACATATAAAACATTAAAAAAAATAAAAACAACAACAACAAAACAAAAACACAATGGAAATTGAAATGTATAACAAAAGTTGTGTAACAAGTGAAAAATTGGTGTATGCAGCATGCATGCAAGCCAGTGTTTCCTGATGGACAGGTGATATAATATATATATTTTGCACCTGTCCTGCGGCAAAACAACAATGTGCATAAAGTAAAGTGGGTTTGGGAGAGATTTTTGCAGACAAACAAGTTGGTTTTTGGCAACTGGTTGGTGAGGAATTTCAGTGAGTGAGGGAGAAGAAGAAGAAGAAGCAGCATTTACTTTGGACAAATATTTTTCAATGATTGAACTGGCCCAGGGGTGCAGTTTGGCCCCTTGGCCCCAACACATTTCACATTGACAAAAGCGGCATTTTGCACTATACTACTATACACTACCACCAACCAGTACACAACAAACTTCCTTCCCTTGGGAAACTTACTTTGGGATGTTCCCAGCAACAAATTCATCTTTTTTTCCCCCACTTTCTTTCATGGTTTTTATTTTTTAAAGGGCATTTTTTATTAAGGACCACACGGCACAAGCCGACCCAATGCCCTTTCACAGACTTCTTTTTGGTTGTATGTATATTATAAGCCCTTGGAGGAATTAAGGTCTTATTCACACAGGCAAGTGACACCATGTGTATACCCCTTTTGCATTGTCAGCATTTGAAATGCTGTTCAAAAGTGCCCCAGTGTTCGATTAACACGGGAATGAAAAGTTTGTGCACAATTGTGCAGGAAGTTTAATAGTTTTTGTGCAGAAACGTTTATATAATGCAATTTAATATAAAATTTTGTGCAAATCTTTTGCAATAAAGCTGTGCAGAAGTACCTATGCACAATGCATAGCATTTTCTGCATCAAACTTCGTAATTTATTGTATTGCACAAAATGATATTTGCTAACATTTATGACTTTTTATGCACCAAATGATATTGCAAGCATTGATCCATTTCATGCACAAAATAATATTTGCAAACATTGATTTCTTTTTATGCACAAAGTGAGAGTATTTACATAACACGTTTAAATTATAAACTGATTGAAAGGTTAGGCAATTTTCAAAATGCTAAATTACGACAAAAAATAAATGACATAAACATTGTAGAAGAATTTTTAAAATGTTGGGAAGTCTCACTGGGATATATGGACTTTTCTAGAAATCCCCACCGATTTTTTGTGCAGTGTTTGGATTTTTGCAGGAAATATATATGAAGTTGAACGAATTCTAGGAATTTGAATGTTTTTTTTTTTAAAGATGTAGTATTTTGTTGAAATGGTTGACGAAATAGTCGCCAAGCAGTCTGTTGTCTTTCAGCAAACTAATGACTAGTGAAAAGTGTAGGTAGTGAGTGTGTTGATGGCCACGAAAAATTGAGCTTTCTCATCTGCCCACCAGGGGTCGCCCCAAAGATGACACCGGTAGACAACAGCGACTTGATCATTGCTCATTCAATAATCAAAATGGATGCCAGCATTCAGTTTGCATAGGGAAAAATGTCGCACTTTGCACATTATAATATGCAGTCAGTCGCTGAAACCTGTATATGCCGGAATTGGAGGGATTTTTGTTTTTTTATTTTTATTTTTTATTATAGGAGAACAGGTTTGGTTGATGTCGTCATCGTCTATAGCAACGAGTTAAATTCAACAATGTCCAATGTAATTCTCGCCCACACAACTCGTTTCTGTCTCCTCTTCTTTTTAATTGACACCTAAATAATCATATATCCACCGAAACAATTTCATTGTCTACGAATTCAGAGCTTTAAAATAAAAACTAAACAAAAAAATGTAAAATATAGGAACAATAAATGTCGGCGACATGAATGAAAATTTTAAAGTCAGAATTGCCCCCTTTTTTTACTTTGAATTGAAAAATAAAGTAATATATACATGTATTTATTAGGTAACGAAAGTTGTATATAATATTTCTCACTCTAGCAATGGAGTAGGCGTGGCTTTGAAAGAAAACACTCCATTGGTTTAGCGAGAAAGACTATATATGTAGTGTCAGACTATTTATTTTCCTTCATTTTTAATAAATCAAATGAATTTTACCGAATCTAGTCATTGAAATCCAGGAAAAGTCATAGAATATTATAGTCTCATATCGTCAAATGCGGTGACGTCACAAGGGTTGTTTCGAAAAAGGGGCGGAGCTAAGAAGTGACTAAAGTTTCGACCTTGCTCGCATTTCTGAGCGGTCAGAGCATAAACTTTCACTCCACTATAGTTTATAGCATATACCTGTACCTGTTTTGAAAAATGTTTCATAGCTACTGTCCTTCCAAAGAAAGATTGAGCTGGGACGGTACCAAAAACCAGTTTTAAAGGGGTGCACGGTTGCAGGTGGGCAGGCTATGACGCACAATGACGGATGCTATAAACCGCAACCGTGCAGACACCCCTTCAAAACCAGTCCATGGCACAGTCCCAGCTCAATCTTTCTTTGGAAGGACAGTAATAGGGTATAATTAGAGTTAACGACCCTAACCTCCCTAGCGCCACCTTCCTATAGCTTCTGGAGTCGCACCTACCCGGTAGATGACGCCACTGTTGTAGAAATATTCACGAGCTGATACGTACTGTTTTTGATGAGATTGTGACGTCTACTACTCTCTAAACAAGGTGCCAGTTATCAAATGGTTGAACAGTGTCAACGTAGGTCAACCAGGTGGCACCTTGTTTAGAGATTAGCGAGCGTCATAATTTCGATACGTGGAGTCCGAACTCTTGCGCACAGCCGTAAGCGAAAGCGCCGCAAGTCCCGCTCCCGACTTTGCGTCGGCTACCGTGGGCGGCACCATTTGTGACAAAGGGGTGAACGGTCTGCGGCAAAACTCAAAAGACTACAAATTGGCGCCTTTTGCGGCAAGATCTTGCGAACCGACGGTCGACATCGCCTCGGTGAAATTAACACAAAAAGTAAGATAACCGGTTCTTATTAGCGCACTAATATCGTATTTTATTTCGCAGCAAAGTATATTTTAGCGATCGCGATGCGGTTTTGTGCGGGTATAGAGGTGCGAAATGGTGCAACAACTGTCGCCATTTCTGCGCAAATCTCGTCAAAACATGAGTGAATTATGAACGTGCAACCTATATTAACCAGAGATGCTATCGTGAAAAAGTTCAGGCTGCACTTTGACGACACTTTGAATATTGACGAACTAGAGAAGCCTAGTTTTGTGTGAAAATAGACAAATGCGGTTAGCCTTGGACCTTGAATAACGCTGACATTGCGAATGAATCGCTAAACGTGGACATTTTCCTACTTTTATCCAGGTTTTCCAGGTAATCTAGGTATCATCCTGTCTGTGTATGCAGAGAATTAAACCAGGTGCTACTTTTCTAGCAAGATCGTATTTAATTTGAGCGATGGAAACGACAGATTAGATTAAAAAGGTAGAGCTTGGTTTCCGTGTCCAGGTTAGGGAGCATCCCTTATTTACGTAAATAAAAGTGGTCCTTTGTACTGCTTTGATTACATTGTACTGCCTAATAATGAAATCTGCCCTTTCCCTAAAAAATCAGTTATGCAGTTTCATATTTGGTCTTATTTGGTTACTAGGCCGAATTACTTTATGCAAACTTTATAGCTTGCTTTATATAGGAGTGGTGACGTAATTAATCGCAGCTCCCTCGACGAATGCCGGTACAGATTTTTGAAAAAAAATATGCAGAACTGCAGGAAACGAGCCGTTACGGTCTGGATAATTTTCACGTCACGAAATCCGAGCTGCTGTTTTTTTTTTTACAATGTTATTATACAAGTTTATTTGAATGTTTTACCGTAGACCGTACAATAAAATATTGTTTGCGTCTAAGTATATTTAAGTGAACAAAATACATAGTTATTGGACCATCCCCATTCTATTAAATTATGTACACTATATAAAAAGTCTAGTTTTTAGTGTCGAAATAGGAGAAAATATCGTTTGCATGTAAATATTTACATAATTATTTGATGGCCCCATCACGATTATAATTGTAAATTTATCGAAGTTTAGTTCAGTGTATTTAGTACAGTTTTCCTGCAAGTGGCACTCCTTTTATTACAATTCTATTTGTGTCCATTACTATCAAATATTTAACCTAATATGAAACACTATATATTGCAAATGGCGGAAGTGGTGGAAGTGTTTGCATAAAATAGTGCTGTGCAAACAGTTTTTCATGGAAAAGTTGTGCCGCAAAACGCGACCTCTGTGGCGAAAGTCCGAACTGAAAAGTATATTCACGACCTTCATTGAACTAAAACTTGTGTACTGTGTTTGAATATTTAAATCTAGCTTTAATATCCTCGAGTGAATTGCAACAGGTGGCGCCACTCGTTGACCTGCATTGCAACATTGTTTGCTAGATTTGCTAGTCATGGGAATTTGCATCCAGGAAGTTATAATAATGTAACTGAAGAAAGACGAAACCAATTTTAATTACGCGTTACCTGTATTAGAGGCTACAAAATCGTCTGCTCTTCGTTAGGCCTAAGGTACAATTTCTGCTAGAATTTTAAAATTTAAAATGCCTGACATATTCCACATCATAAATTATGATAATTCGGTTTAACTTTTTCAACTTTAATTTTGTACATTTCAGAAATACCAAGAGTTGAAATACATACAACATACTTTATAATTATAATCACCTGGGATTTATTCACACTATTAACTTTTGCATGCAATAAAAAAAGTGCAAAGTTCGATTTTTGATATACAAATGTTTGAATGATTTGACTGATTAAGCAAATGCTTACTATGTATTTTAAATATCATGAAATTGACGAGTATTTTATACTAAATAACCGTAATTACAAAAACTGAAGTATAAGCCTAACGATTAGCAGACGACACTGCAGATGTTTTATTTTCTTGGGTGTGGTAGGCAATAATTGAGAGAAAACATATTTATGACAAGACCCTGATAATATTAATTTGTAACACACACATACAGTATTAAATGAATTGTACATCGAATGTGACTCATTGTGACGTCGATAGCGATTCGGTGTGATGTCATAAAAGTACTTTCCCATCATGCTTTAGTTTATAGTACTATATTCAATTGCATAACAACGTCGCATAATTATTGCCTGGTTGTAAAAAAAAAGGCTGCCACCACTGCGTTTCGATTGCAGTGCCAAAGTTTGAAACTAGCCCGTTAGGTGGCGCTACACTGGAGGCAAGGCGACGGCCATATTGTATGGCTGGATATTACTATGCAAATACAATTTGACCTGCATGAATTTTTGAATGGCATAGCAGACGAAACTGCTGCAGTCACAACAACTAGCCTCAAAGCAGGATACGAGAAAAGAATTGTGTTCATGTTGATCCTTTTGTTGCACTACTTCGTAGTGACGTCACGTGCAAGTAAAACTATCTAATCAAAACACGCTAAACACACAAATTAGTTTTCACTTCCTGTCTAAGTCTGTCTGTTTCCAATAATTTCACTATTTCTTTAGGGTGTCTATTGAACTGTAAAACCTGAAAATCCAGGGTTTCTATTTTACCCTTGAAACCTGGAAATATGCTGTAATTTTGAAATTAAAATTAAAACGGACGTACTTTACTGTTCCAGTTTCATTCAACTTTTTCTTCATAGAGATATACACAACTTTTATGCAGGGTGATACAGATAGAAGTTGTCGGGAGAATAATCACTGTTATCTATCGGGAATTTGTAAGATTTCAATTAGTAACGATATACAGGGTGATTCAAAAGTCCTTTGAACCTCTTATAATTTACTATCCGTGCGCAAATTGCGTTGGTTGATTAATGGAACATGATGTACAGGCTATGGGCTGTTCCATGGTGTAGTTATTGTCAACCAAAGTAAGTTGGAACATGCCGTTCGAATTTCTAAAATCTTTATTTTCGAAAATGGATAGGTAGTTTCAATTGCACACTGGTCATAATAAAAAAAATTATCTTCAAAATCGGTCCATAACAGACCTAGGTATCGACAATGGAAGTTTTGAGTCGTGTGTCACATGTTTTGCCAGTTTGCCTCACTGCTCATGTCATACAGTGAAGCAAGTGTAGCCACATGGTGTACGGAAGGAAAGCAGCGGTTATAGGCATATTTTAAAGGTGAACTGACAGGGCGTGATCAATTAACAGTTAACCTCCACTTTTGGCTAATCGTGGCTGTCCAAAGGTGACACAACCACCACTTCTACCGAATAGCAAAGTTGGCCACAGTCCACTTTTCCCGCCCTGTCAGTTCACCTTTAATTTATCTTTCTTTGAAATAAATGTCGGTATTGCCAAGAGTGGATGAAGGTTTTAAGAGTACGCATCACTCGTATACTAGTAACAGAATTGATTTTGCCGCTTTTGCTGTATTCTCAACGCATATTTGCCTTCTCTAGTCGTTATTAGCCCGATTTTCTTATTTTGAAATGGAATCAATTAAAGCTTTATTAGTATTTATGAAGTAAATGAAGTATTGGATGAACTACGGATAACACGAAATCGGATATAACAAAAAATGGATTTTAACGAAACGTAATCTACTGCAAAATTGCAAATTACACTCCAGATACAGGGTGTTCTACATAACATGATTTCTTTTTATAATAAGAAATGAAGTTAGTTAAAAATCCGATCGACATGATGTTATTAGCTATGAGGTGGTGCGAATCGAATGGGCACTTGACCTTTGACCTCCAGCAAACCGTTCAAAGTTTTGAAATTTTAAATCGAAAACCGTAAAAGATAGAAGGTTTGTGTCAATTAGAAAGTTGTAGAGGACCATTCATTAGAGAGAAACCGCATTTTTGCGGATTTTTACGACGCATTTTCAAATTGTAATAAAATGGTAAGGAAATTGTGGGTAGACATCAAAATTTCAAAAATCGAACGTTTTAAATTTTTTGGAATGTATCCGTAATGGATTCGAAAGCAATGCTTGAATTTGAATTGCACATTTCCTTTTTGTTAATATACAATTTCAAATTTTAATAAATTGCAATAGCAAAAACATTTGACTTTTTATATTTTAATAAACACACTGCAACTTCACAGCAATTTATTACAAATGTTACCACTTGTCATAAAAATTAGAAGAAATGTGTTCAGGTATTTTTCACATTGATGCAATAGAGTATTAATTTGATGGCAGATGCTAGGGTTATTCATTCCGTTTGCATTTGGCTTTCTGGAAACGCGGGATATTGTCAGGGAAGGTGAACGGAAACCATAGACTGAAACCCTGAAAACGTTCGATTTTTGAAATTTTAATGTGTAAACCGCAATTTCTCTACTGTTTCATTAGAATTTGAAAATGCGTCGTTAAAATGTAGTTCATCTCTAATTAATGGTCCTCTACATTTTTCCTTGGACGAACTATTGGATGGACTGCTCACTTCACGCCGATAGCATGGGATCGAACGTTCACAAAATCCGTCACCACATACTAGCGCCACCAACGGCAACGAAGCGCACTATGAGTACAGTCGATGCACATGAAGCATACAGCATTTTACAATCCTAGTCGTTTTATCGGCCATATACTATCATTCCCAAAGTACGCAATATAAATTAAAGTAATAAAATTACTTAGTCTAGGTAAATTAAATATAATAAAAATTATATTTGTGATTCTCGTTTTTCACAAAAGAACTCTATACATGTGGAATTAATGTTAATAATTTAACTTATGTATTAATTATTCTATGCATGTATTTATTGTTTCATATATATTAATTAATATTTATTTAATTTATTTAATATATTTATTTAATTAATCATTTATTTAGTTTATCTAATTTATTTATACATCAATAAATTTATGAATTAAATATTTGAACTTATAAATATAAATTATAGTTAAATTATAATATCAAATATAATTATAATATAAATGTAAATTATAAATATATGTATAAAATATTACAATGCTCGTCGTTTTATCGATCGTTCGATCCCAAGTTTTGCTCTATAAAATTTTCAATGCTAATGTCTGCAACTTTTGAAAGGATAAATATTTTTCAACTCTAAGCGGATTTTGATTCAGGGATCAATTCTACATAAAACAAATGCAATTCAGACACATGGGTACTTACGTGAAAAATGGGAATCATGACAAGTTCTATAGAAACCATGCTTTATGACCACCATTTGCATCCACTGTACTCCACACTCGAAACTCGCAGCCAGGTGGCGCTAGCAAGTAGATACCGTTTTTGTGTATACAAGATGGCGGAAGTGAGCAGTCCATCCAATAGTTCGTCCAAGATCTTTCTAATTGACACCAACCATCTATCTTTTACGGTTTTTGATTAAGGATTTAGAAAACTTTGAACAGCTTCTTGGAGGTCAAATGTTACGTGCACATTTGATGTGCCACATCTCATAGCTAATAACATCATGTCGATCGGATTTTTAACTAACATCATTTTTTTTATAATAAAAAGAAATCATGTTATGTGGAACAGGAGAGCTCTTGCAGCACGTGACCTGCCACCCCCTAGTTGCTAGGCAACGGGCATGAGCGGCCATTTTGAATAATATGTGCATTGCATTTCGTGCTGTACATGTTGTCATATTCGTTATCTGCAAGTAGTACTACTTTAAATGGCTCGTTGATTTTATTACAGCCAAACTGATAATACTGCTAATGTCCGTTACAAATTTCAAATCGCGTCAATTCATGGCATTGACCCATATACATGGTGTTTCTGAAATAGGTGGACAAACTTACAGGGTATATTCCCTTCATAAAAACAAGACATAAAATTCATATAAACACATGTCCCCAAATGCTTAGGTTTTTAAGTAGCACCTGAAACGTTACATCTGTAATTCATGCTCCCCACATCTTAAAAGTGATTATTTATTAGAAATGCTACGTGGTTTTACAGCAGGTGCTCCAAATGTCTTCCATGGGATGCAATGCATGCATTAACACGTCTCAACATGGACTGTCACATCCGTGCAAAGGTCTCAGGAACCATGCAAATGGTCCCATAGGCAGCACAAAGTCAGTAGTGAAGTTTGTCTGCGTGTGCAACTGGAGTTGCATAAACTAAGGATTTCATGTAACCCCACAAGTAGAAATCTAAGGGATTCAGGTCTGGTGAACATGGGGGTCATGCAATAGGCCCTGCACTTCCTATCCACTAGTTATGAAATTTACGGACTTAATTTAAAATTAGAGGGTCACTATTTCGAAAAACTAATGATAGTACGTTGTTGTGGGTGTGTTGGATTACCTATGGTTTCAACGGTTTTCGTGAATTAGTATTTGTTTTCGTTTACACGGGAAAACGGTACTCCAAAACCGGATTTATGATACATTTTTTTGCCATTTTCCTTCGTAAACGAAAATGAATACTAATTCACAAAAACCGTTGAAACCATATTTAATCCAACACATCCACAACAAAGTACATTCGTTAGTTTTTCGAAATAGTGACCCGCTAATTTTAAATTAAGTCCGTAAATTTCCCGCACGCAGTTTTCCACCCCCAAAACACGCTCCACCCGGTCGTCCAGAATTCGAATACTTGGTCCTGTTTGCACTCTACTAAGTATTTACCTTGATAACTCTACAAATGATCGCACTGGACTTTTTGTCCACACTGTATACCTATTTCTATAAATAGATATTTTGACATGTAAATGATGACCTGCACAATTTTAATAACAATTATTTGTTTTCAGGGTATGCTCACAACGCCCTCTCGGGGATGACATGCAAATCATCTCTTGACGCCCACAGTCATCTACGACAAGGTGAATAAATATACGTATCCTTTATATAGAACATTTACACATTTGAATGCAATTATATGGGAAACTCTTGAACTTGACCTTGCGTAAAACTACATATATGATAATGGACATTAATATTCGATTTGAAATTAGCAATGAATAAGTAACACAAAGTTACTTGAAAGTATACCGATGTTAACTCGCGATGATTTTAAGTACATTGCATTTTTTTATAACAAGTGACAATTTATACAAATGCCCCTCACCCCGGTTTCTAATTTCTAAATTTCTATAAAAATGTAGGAAAAAAATAACAGATATACATATACTGAATAATATATTGTCCTAAATTTGCAGTTATGGGGAAAAATTAGGTTTTAAGTAATTATACCATGCTTGGTTATGCCTAATTATTTATGAGGACTCTATATATAGAGGACTCTAAACATCTTGTATGGCATGCCAACTGTCTCCCCAAAGGTGACCTTCGCGTGCAATTTTAAACTTCTACAGCAGCGTAGTTTCAAAGATTGAGCACTAATGACCTTCAATACGCCGTTCAAGGTCATTCTTTATAACATTTTCTGATTCCTCACATGTGACTTCCAGATACAAGTGGCAATATTTTTGCATACTCACCATAGCGCAGTGAATGAATTTTATAAAAATTTCTGATGCCTTCATAATTTTTATTTGCATGCATGTTCTTAGCAATATAAAGCTTCCAGGGGGTTACAAATCTGTCAGCTGTTTTCCTTTAAATAACTATATTGTAGTGGGCCTATGTATTCAAATATTAACTGTTCTAAAATATATCTTGCTTATATATTGCAACTTGCTTTTGCAGGAAGGGAGCGTCCATAAATGATGTCACCCAAAAGGGGGAGACGGGGTTTAAAAAATGACGGCAGATGATAGGGGAGGGGGGCCTCAGAAAAGATAACATCATCTGAAAAGTTCTGCCATTCAAATAATTCAAATATATCATTTCGAATTTAATGGCACGCATATGGCTAAAACCAGTACATATTTGTAAATTATAACAGAAGAAAAATGATTGTTTTATAATATTTCTGATGCATGGTTCTTTTATTTTTACAGTCAAACCTTTTTTTCGTTAATTAGACAGCTGGATAATTCATCACATTGTTTAAACTGGTCCAGATGTCTTATAATTTTAACCTGAACATGACAGACCACGCCCCCCCCCCCAGTTAAAAATCCTGCAAAACGACAGTGACGTCAGTCCAGGAAGGGTGTTCATGTGCAGGGCAAGGTTCACA
>JAQIWR010000173.1:0-26660 GCA_034695945.1 Glomeris hexasticha
AAAAAGTGTACGACTTGGTGGTAGTGGCCCCTTCATGGCAGGTGAACAGGTAGATGCTAGTTTCACTTGGGCCATAGTACCATACAAATCACAGATGTCCTCAAGTAATTTTATAGATGAAACCCTGACATTAAACATTTCTGTCCTCGTATTTTTGTTAATTATAATTAATATTAAATACTGCAGGCAAAAATAAGGTCAAATCTGGACTATATTTACATGCAAACATATGAGGCCATCTTTTTTTCTGGACACACTTCTCCCAGTGAGTTTGCAGGAAACTCTGTGGTCATATCAATCTAAAGTACGGAATAGATATCTTTAACTAAACACATATATCAATGTAATTTGTCTGAGATGGAAAAACGATACGATATCGACCAATGACCGCCTTTACCATGCAACCTCTACAAAATATCTTGAAAACTTCCTCCAACTTGTCAACATTCAACATCCTTGTCGTTTTTGATTTCACCTACAAATTCCGAAAAATTTGAAGAACGAGAAAAAATCTAGTACATAAACACCTCCGCATTTGGACGGTTTTGACTGTGAAACAAAAAAAAAAAAACGATAGAAGTTCGTCGTTTCTACGTTAGTATTCGCGGAAAAACTTTTAAAACTGGGACATCAACAAGACGTCACTGGCGTCACCAAGCGGGAAAATACTGAACCTGATCAGCTGATTTCTGGGGGTGTGGGTGGCAAGGAGTCACGTGTTGGGGGAGAGGGGGTATGTGTCATTGAGGCAAAGCATGCGGAAGTACATGAAAGGCAGAACTCTTCTGGGTTCTGGTGCATGCACCAAAAGCAACAGGAACTGCGACATTCACACCCATTGGCTATGGAGTTGGGGCACTTCACAAAGGCGCAACAAAAACACGAAACACTCGTAAACATATGACATCAACATGAATCGTATATAGTGCATTTGTGTATCAACCATATTTATGAACGATGGATGACAGCGAACTGGCCAATAAAATAAATCGCCCCATTGGTCACGCGAAAATTGGCCCATCCCACACAAAATCAAGCTTGTTTTTGTTTTTCTTTATCCTCAGTATATTTTTATATTCCCCCGAGTATTTTTTGTCGTATGTATACACTCGGCTAAACTTGTTATTGGGCACTTTTCCAGCTCCATTCCATTCTTCGTCCTCCGTTTTTACTTACAATGGAAAAAGCCAGGCAAAACGGAAACAACCAACGTGGAGAGAATTTGCAGCAATTGAACAAAAAACAATACAAACCAATATAGATAACATGCAACACTTGGCACAACATAATTATAAGTACAACCTGCTATAAATTACAACATTGCTGCACCATTACTGATAAATGTGAATCTGTAGTTTCCCTTTCAATTATATATATAGTAGCACCAAGCCGTATTTCAAGTGACTTGTTGGGTTACCTCCAAATTAACAATCATATGGCACACCCCAAAAATGATATCACATCAACAAATATCCGTAAAAATGTAAAATGTCACGTTTTAAATTTTTATTTACATCGTAACCATAAGGATGTGCTCCCCATTGTAACCTTCACAGTGATGTCACACTAATAATAAAGTACAAGTCCAGTGAAGGTCATTCACAGTTGTTGTTGCTCTAATCGCATTAAAATTATATTAGTGTAATCAGTACAACATGCTAAAATGTTGTTGTGCGCACCTTTACAACCATGCTAAGATACACTTGTGGAAAATTTTAAGTTGTTGACATGTTAACAAACAATTTTCTAATTGAATGATACTCGTTCTGAAAAAATTAAAACAACAAATTAAACATGCCACCAATTTCCTATTCAGGTTGAAAAAATTGTGTAAAAAATTGTGCACTATATATCGACTTGTCCTCGTTTATCAATTATTATTCTATACAGCATAATTATTCCACATTAATGTTACCAAGAGTGGATGTTACTAACTAGGTCTATTGCACCTAAATAACAATTTACATTTCAGCTTGTCTCCAGCAGTGTTTAAAGATAAACATTGAATAACCTTCAAGATGCTGCCCAAGGTCGTGTGACAGTTTTCAGCTTCTTCGAATGCCATTTCACATTCCCTTCATAAATATTTCAATCTTTTACTTGCTCTACTTAATGAGAACTTATTTCTGAGAATCGAATAGACTGTTTGTTGATTTGGGAAATTACATTCAATAATGCCATTCAGTTCCTAGATAAGGATCAATCAAATCATGTTTACTACTCCATTATGACTAAGCACGCATCTCATGCTAACCTAATTATTAATTTTCTTGACACTTGGTATATAAGAGATAGGGAAATTAGGTATGGTTTTTCTCAAAATACCTACACACGTTCAATGTTTGCAGCGCATCAAGGACCTTGCGTGGAAACGTTGGCTACTTGCCTAAGTTTACTGCTGTTTTAGTGGAACCACAGTGGCACATTTCCAAATGAATGTAGTATGTATGTATACCCACATTTCACAGCGTAACCCATGCCAGCATTTTTACATTAAAAGCAAACACTTATTACTTCCATGTATTATACGCTATTTGTCTTCGTTAATTTGCCATTTAATTATTCAAACGGTCAAAATATCTGAAATCGTAACATTACTACACTGTACACATAAGCACATTCAATTCCCGGGACTGCAAATATTTTAATGAATTTGTACTGATATTTTGAACAAAAATTTGTCACCTCTATTTGTTTACGATACAGCCCTACTAATAAACAAAGCAAACTACATTTGAGTGACAGAAACGGTATCCCAGAGCTTTTTCCGCCGACCGGAAATTCCACCAATAGAGCATGGGATATGACGTCATTGCTACTTCCTGCTGAATTTTCAATGAACAAGACATCTTGGAATTTTCGTCTTATTTCGAGATAGTTCAAGAAATTATGCACAACAGGTAGCAAACACAAACACTAGATTCTAGAAGTCCATTTACTGTTTTCAGTTGACTTACAGAATCAGTTATGTAATAATAATAATAATAAATAAAATGCACATTGACGAAATACTTAGGATTGTCAAGTGGTATTGTTCCATTAAAATTTAATGAAAACCTCACCTCTATTAACGTTACCATTGTTTTTCTTCTTTTAAAATGTGTTGAAATACCTCACCCTTTTACGTATACCTTATTTCCATTTTTCACAGCTGTTGTCCAGATCTGTGGGTTCCCTGCAACAGAAAATAATCAGGTAAAAACTGATACTAATTTAAAACAAACTAGTTGTATGAAAAATACACATTTGTGAAATAA
Source organism: Glomeris hexasticha (assembly GCA_034695945.1). Taxonomy (NCBI): domain Eukaryota; kingdom Metazoa; phylum Arthropoda; class Diplopoda; order Glomerida; family Glomeridae; genus Glomeris; species Glomeris hexasticha. Next base: position 3,258 of record JAQIWR010000173.1, read on the forward strand.
TATATTGTATACACTGCACGATATATGATAATTCGTGTACACCAATAAATATTGTTTACCTGTGAAATTTTATATAACTGACCGGTCATGACCAGACGTAGCTCCTCCCACTTCAGTTCGATTTTTTAGGAGGGGGAGGGGTAAGGGAGGATTCGCGTTTCTCGTATCAACACGAATATCAATTTAATGAAATTTTGAGGAATTTCCGCCTTTGGGAATTCTGGCAAATGAAAAAACAGAGATCGATTGTCATGTGATTATGATGGTAATATTTGTTGTCAACGAGATATAGATACGCAGGAACGGTTCCTGGAAGGAGAAACACGCTCCAAATCGTCAACATCGAGTACGATCATCACGTGACGTGTCGTGACGTCACCCAGTACCAACCAAGCACGAGTTATTTTTCTTTTCTGGTTCTTTCAGAACGGCCTTCAAGCTTTTTTTTTCAATCTCTCCACTCGCCCTTGCATACATATGAAAGCCCCGCCCAAACAGCATTGCCATTGGCGGACTCGGTACACTCCGTATTTCTTTCAGCACAGTACTACATATACAACAACAAACCCGCGGTATGGCAAGATTAGAAAGCTGTTTACCCGGAAGTAGGTAACACCACGTGACCTTTAACATTGGCATTACGACGAAGCAAGGTGGAAACGTAATCGACGAAACCACAAAAATGTTTGCAGAATAATAATAATAAATCGAAATGGCGATCATGGTCACTCACGGAAGTCGCGTAAACCAATGTGTATCCATGGTGTATCAAAGCTGATTTTAGGCCACGCCCCTTCACCGAAACACGCTCAACCCAACTCCAAATCTTTATGTTGTCGCTACATAATATTTTTGCAACAAAAAACATGTGAAAATGGGGATCTTTGTGTTGCCACCTCGAAAATTCACGCTCAATTTGCTTGGAAAACCCCTATTCCACCCCCTATTCTGTAGTGGACTGGTCCACCACACTCCAGTGACACCCGTTCAAGTCGGTACTCGGTCACTAGGTATGGGAGGGGGTTTGGGATTTCCCAGCTGCAAATTATCAGGTGATCGACATCTTCGATGATTAGCATAACAAAGACAAATTATAAACTCAGGATTCATATGTGGGAAAAAAATGACTTTGCCGTGTTTTTACTTACAAATAATATAGTTATAACGGTGACTTCACTAATTAGTCAACAGGTTGAGCATGCAAGGGTGCATTGTGTGACATAATCGGCAATTTGAGATATTTTCCGTCAAAATTGCGATTAAATGAATACCACGTCCTTGAATTGGTCTATTAAAAGCATTGCAATTTATAAATAAATATTTGTACAAACAGGACCTCAAATGATTTAAAATTGACATTTTTTAAACTTTTGTTTAAAAAAAGATTTTAATTGTGGCATAAATATTGGAAAAACCAATAGCAATTATTTTATTAGGTATGTTGGCAATATTGCAATAAATGGTGCCAGGAAAATGACAACCAAACTTATAATTATTTCATCCGAAGAGACAGTTTTGAATATCCTGTATCATTAACACATTAAAAACATAAGTTGCAAGTGCATATCCTCATAAATAGAATAAATGTGATGAAATTGACAACCAAAATTACATTAATATTTAGTTCGAAATTTAAGAAATAGCAACGATAAAATACAGTTGGATATAGAAAATGCGTCAATTTGGTCTAGAAATGTTATTTTTAACAATACAATTTAATGCAAAATTGTGAGATGTAAATACACAAACAGTATAGTACTGTTTAATATTTAATGACGCGTAGTAAACACTAGTATCTTTCTCTTCCCAAAATTTACAAATTGTTTTTGATCATTAAGGAAGTAAACAATTGCTGTTTACGTCATCACATCGGGATTCCAAGTATTTTAGAGTGGACGGTAAAGAAGACCTTGTAAAGAAAAACCGAGAGAGTAGGTAATAACGTTTCGTTGAATGCAGCGAAAACATAATGCACAGTTTTTCGATACGACGACGGGAAAATCCCGTGCCAAGTGGCGCCGCGTAGCGGCCAAACTCTAAATACAAAACCAGCGCACACCAGTCTCAGCCGCTTCCAAGCGCATGTGACCAGTCACAGAAAAAGTGAAAATATCAACACGCAAACAAACTTATTGCGTCTGTTTTGTTAAACATTATACGTTGAAGACCACCTTTAGGATTTCGTTGGAATTACCGAACAAAATAGTGACGCGTTTCCGTACAAACAAAACAGTTCGTATTTGCTTAAAAAAGTCATGATATACAGTCACTTTTTGGTTTGATTTCGCACAGGTAAGATTAGCATTTCCGGCGGAAGTGATACCGTTATTATAACTGGGCTTCGTTTCATCGGACACGATTATTAAAAAAAGTTGTGCACTGTGGAAACGAACCGATCACGTGAATGGAATAGTTTGCTCGTGACGTCACGCAAAAGCCACGCCTGTGAATAACATCTTTCCATCGCAATTTTAAAAACATTGTAAAAATAAAAAAAACTGCAAAATATTTTTCTTGTAAACCGTGACGGAATTCAGTTTCTGACGTTGTTTATGAACGTCCCATTTTTGGGTTAACTAATCGCTTGCAAATTGTCAATAAAAGTACACCAGAATTTACACTGCAAAGTGTTTTATACCTAGGCACTTTCTACGCACATAACTACGTGTGGAAAAAGCCCAAGTAAACATCACGGAGAACAACAAGCGGCATCAAATTCGATTCGTTGAGCAAACCACGCCCTCTAATATCAACGCACTATTCACGGCGAACATCGACAAATTCTACCTCTAAACACCGATCGCAATCCATCATCATCCTCTCACTTGTAGGCCATCCATCGCATTAAACGCCAAAATAACTTCTTTTATTACCCCCACTACCATACCTGTTCATATTTCTAAACTGGCAAACATCCCAAAGGAACGCCATAAAGCGTACAACGCACACTCGGTAAAAACCCCGATAGACGCACAACGGGCTCGGCGAATGGAACGGGAGAGCAGATGAGAACAGAGCGGACAAGATCGGACCGGATCAGTGACGTAAATACGGAGGTATACCGAGTGGGACGATCCGTTACTCCTGATTCGCCCTGCCCGGAAAAGTGGGCGGGGATAAGGGAGCGCCATCTCGTGGTACTACATAAAATAATATACGCGATATGCGTGCTTGGCTATACAACGTGAAACACGACGAACTATCGCCAGTTGCGAGTCGTACTTGGTGCTGAGTGGAGTACCTTGTCATAGAGGCTAGCCATCAAATAAGTACTGCGCACCGAGTTTTTCTACTAAAGTTTGCCACTTTGTCACAACGGCTTCCTCAATACGCGGTCGACTGGGATTAGAGCTGGACTACATTGCGCAATCACCTTCACCATGCTACAGAGGCATGGATTCTCCTCAAATGTATGACTCTCACGTGGTATTTGATGCGAAAATCGCCGCTTGTGGCTCTTCTTCGGGTGGCCAGCAACTGTTGCAGCAACAACAACACCAGCAAAATCCAAATCATCCAAACCAGGCGGCCTCATCGGCCTACCTGTTCAGCTCCGAAGAGGATTCTGTGCCAGACCTGGCCGATTTGGGTGCCCAAGAGATCTCATTGGACCTGCAAGGGCTCATCGACGACTCACAGTTTGGGGACAGTGTGGTCTTCGGCGATATTTTGCCCGTCGACAAACGACATCAACAGCAAAGTGGTGGACGTTCTTCGTTACCGTTCATGCCACAACCTGGACACTTTAGCAACGGTCACGTGACCAACTACGGCCCACTCGGCGACGGCTCTACGGCAGTGTCCATCAAGAGAGAACCGACAGAAACGGAGACGGACGAGTTTGGAAACTGCCGCCAGGTGGCTACACCGAATCTTGGCCACCACCATCAACACGTTGCCCATCAGCAACAGCGCAACCAAGCACTTTTTGGTGGACTTCATAACCTTCAAACCCATCACCATCAGGTTTTTCTACAGGGTGCATCTGCAGGAGGAGCAAGTAGTGGAGGATTTCAACAGAAAGCAGTGTCCGATGTGGTCATTGGGGCTTTGAAGAAACAACATAACCACCACAACTCGTCATCTTCGTCTTCCAATTCATCCACTTCATCGACGTGTTCGGTTTTGGGACTAGGTGGAGGTGGACTCGGGGCGGGTGGACATCATTTGGGGTCGAGTGGCAAGAAAAAGTCAGTGGACAAGGGCAGTGACGAGTATAGAAAACGCAGAGAGAGGAACAACATAGCGGTGAGAAAAAGTAGGGAAAAGGCGAAACAACGTACTAGGGAGACTGAGGTGAAGGTGAAAGATCTTCAGAGGGAAAACGAACGTCTTCAGAAGAGGGTCGAACTTTTGGGCAAGGAGGTGAGCGTTTTGCGCTCACTTTTTGCCAATGTGGGCGTGTCACCAGAGAACCTCCAGAGAGAGATCTCCAAAGGCATGGATGCAGTCAGCGGAGCGGGAGCAGGACACCACCAACAACACCATCACCACCAAGGACATTAATTTTAGTGGTGCTCGTGATGACGATATTGCAGCGTTTCGTATTTATTATAGAGTTTCCAGGAACGTATTTAAGTATCTGCACTATTACAAGTTTGATGTGCGGGATTTGATTCGATTTGTTTTTTGTAATTTCTTTCACTGAACTTTCAAACTATGAACTCTGATGATGGATATAGTAGATGGAAAAACCGTTTTTCTTTTTGTCCATCTTGTTTTTTTAATTTTGTTCGATTTTTCGAAATAAATGTATGCGCTCAAGGTTAAAGAGTACGGTACTTCTCTTGCACCCACCCTTCCACTACTGCAAAGGTATAAAGTAAATGATGTTTACCACGAGGAAATCATCTGTATAGTTTGGTTTATTGTGTTGAATTGTTTCCTTGCAAAATTGATGACAAAAGATGGACAGTCAGAGATCCGCACAAAACGGGTATAAGAAATGATGTAATATATTATTATTATTATGAATCGTGAAAAGAAAGTCTTATTACATATGCGATTTAATAAAGAGAGTTTTAACGAATATGTGTCGATGTTTGTTCAGTTTCTTTGGGATTTCCCCCAAAATGTACGATACTCTAATTGTGGAGTGACGTCACAAGTCGGCAAGTTCGACGACTTTGCGTATCCAAGCGGTAAATTGTTGAGCATGGCTGAAAATATCTACGTTTATCGATATCTTGGAAATATACCGGAATTTAATCTACTTGACAACAGGGATAAAGGTGATATTCAATTGGGTGGGGCATATTGGGCTGATTTCCAGTAAAATGACAATCTGCTGGGTACAGATAGAAGATAAGAAAGGTCAACTCGAGGTGTTGACGTCACATTTGAATACTAGAATCATCGAGAAACAACGTGAAGATGTTTGCTAGGTGACGTAAGCGAAAGATCACGTGATTCGACGTTGAGCACTTGCAGTTACTAGCAGAATTCCTGGCACATGTGCATACAAGACATCTGTTTTTACTTAGTTTTACCCTTAGATACGAACTTTGGTCATTACACGATTTTATCAGATCGATGATCGTTTTAAAATTAGGCATATTTTTGCAAGGACTTTGTAGGTAGTTGTCACCTTTATACCGCAAAATAACCTTGAGAGTAGTAAAGGTGCCAAAACATTATCCTCCAAGTTTGTAATGAAGACTTTAATTACTTTCACGCGCAAATACAGTACTTGGAAAGTCATTTTCCTCATTGTGACGTCACACAATAAAGTATGCACTCTTCAAACTTTTCATGAAGCTTTTCTGGAAATTGGAAAAAGTTGTAGTTATTGGAAGAAAAAAATTGAACTTCAAAAGTTTTGTATTGTATATTATTAGCAAGGTGGAGGCCACATTTACCTCACCCAAGGTAAGTACAGCATATTTTACAAAGCAAATTATAGTAAAAAAAACGCAGTGACTCGATAGTAATTTTACCTTACAATTTTTTATTTCGAAAAAGTTCATTATACAGTAAAATGTATAGCATATTTCATCATATTGTGAAACAACTATTTAATAGCAACAGATTAATTTTTAATCCGTTAGAAACAAATTCCACAGGTTGTTGTTCCTTCTTTTGGCATCTCATAGACGTCAATACGTTGTAATTAAAAAGAAAATCATAATACCGGATATGTATTTGCAGTTCAGTACTACCAAGTCCAATATCACTAAAGAAAAAAACGATACAAACTCTACTAGCAGAAACAAAGAAATTAAATTGCCTATACATATAAAATAAATCAAATAAACGATTATTTATTGCAATAATTTCTGTTAGGGACCTTTCATTAATGATATCACAAATAAAATTCGCACTTTTTTTTACAATATTTTTAGAAATTGCAAGTAAATTACCAATGTAAAATTGAACACTTTCAATTTGCTAAAATTAAATCATATTTTCTGACGTCAAATGTTGCTTTTACTTGAAATCATAAAATATTTACAGTGTATATTTTATATATCCATTGTGTCAAAAGTAAGTTTATATAGAGAAGAAAGACAAACAGTAATAATGGGTCTGTGTCACTTTCCTATAAAAACAAATCTAACAAAAACAGAATTACTTACACAGTTGTCTATACCGTTGTTTCTGAAAATGTTCAAAATGGACACCATTGACAGCAAAAGCCCGTTTGGGATTTGTTTACTGTTGTTTGCATGAAAACTTTGTCTTGCTTTTTTTTACACTCTTTTGTTTTCGTGCTTGTTTGCAAAGACTGAACCCAATTATGAGGTTTAAATTTTCCCCATGTAACATAATTAGCACCAGGTTTATATATTGAATATAGCCTTGTGTTCATTTCCATAATCGAAACTAATAAAATGCCACGCGTAATAATTATTAATCATGTGCATTGTCAATTAAACTGACTAACTATGGTCAACAAACGTACATTAATGTTCACTGAAAATATTATTTTTCTCGAATAACCCCTGAATGTCATCGTATACATAAATACATCGTAGTCTCATCTCCCGATAACTCGATAGTTGTTTCCCAGAAAATTGTACGCAGCTGGTTGTAGTTGACATTCCCATTTTCAAATACTAGTAGCATGCACTATATTTTCTGCAGAAGTACATGCAACACTGGTACAAATTCCGGCCACATTCGAATGCATCAGAATATATAAACACGAACAATGTTAACATCAACGTCATCTAGGAATCTTGGAACAAACATATCTTTGCTGATATTCCAGTGGAATTTTTTGTTCCCCCTAAAACATAAAACTATCTGTACCCAATAGGAGGGCGATAAAGGGGTTTGTTGTAATTCCGTAATAAGCGCCGGGAAGCGAAAGTAGGATGCATAGTCACGTGACGCGACCTAGAGAATCTATATGGGGCAAACGAAGCATAGAAACGTTGAAAACGAGGCCTAGGCCTAGGTAATGACCCATCATGCGTTTCGTTTTTCCTTTTAGTCGGCGTTTTGTTTTCGGCCGAGTTGATAACAACAATTTAGGGGTGGTACGCTTATTAGGATGGCAACGAAAGGGAAAAAACAGTCGGATCACATCTGACCCAAATGATAATTTCATGGCGCAGCGCGGAATAGGATAGAAAAAAAAAACGTCCGAAAAATAATAGTCCGAAATGTATGCCGCACTAGAGTGTACAATAGGTTACGTCACGTGACCGACGTAACTCGAAGTGGGACGCAGCAACAGTGTTGTGGCCTCGATTTCCCGCCTTAACCCCAAACTTTCTCTCCTCTTCTCGATTTTCCGATCGAAATCTCCGTTTACAATCAACTTTGAATTTTCCCAACATTTTTCCAACAACACCACCCAATCTACCCACAAAAAAGAAAAACAATAAAAGCTCAAGTTTACAACTTTTTCCCACAAAGTTTCGGTAATTGCTTCTTAAAACGTAACTCGAGCGAGCCATAAAATCAAAGCATCAAATACGGTCATAGTTACTTATTTATAACAAGATATTGTCAATTTGAAGAAAAAAAATCAACCACTGACAAAATTAATTTATTATTACGTAGTTTATGCCGGTTTATTTCATTAAAAATGTGTAGGTGAAATGTAGTTTCGTATCCAGATTCTGATATAATATTCGCTATAAAACTTTAGCTTCAGGTTATTTGTATTGTTTTATAAAACAATTTTATGACATCAACTAATTTGCAATGCAAATTAAAACTGTGTGCACAATGTATTTAATGTGTTACCGAAATTCACATATTACAAGTCTATAATCTCTTAAATCAAGCTTAAATCATATAGTATTTAGTTTTTTGAAATGCATTTTCCGCTTTTAAATGTTTCAGAAAAGGAAAAATTTAATCCTAAAACATTAGTGACCACCTTAATGCATTTGAAAATGAGGTTATTAAAGTATGATTTAGTTTTTTCCCCCACGTGAGTATTATTTTTCAAAAATACTACGTGTAAAATGTCACACGTGTAATAAAAAAACGGTTTACTGGTTTGAATACACAGTAATATATTCCACTATAAAGTACTCTGAAAACTGGATAAGTTTGGTGAGCAAGGAAAAATTTTAACATGTGAATTTGCAGATTAATAATATACAGAACTGTAAAAATTACAGGTTTCGTTGGAAACTATTGTTTCGCACATATTAAAAGGCAATTTGTACTGGTGAAATTACTGCTATACAAAAGATACATATCTGTGCATTCGATCCACGTGTGCGGTAAATGCAATTTTAGATTGTTTTGAAGGTCTGTCACACAAAGTTTGATACTGTCAACCAGCACCTGGGAAACAAAAGTTACATCGGGGTCGTGAATGACGTCAGTAAAATAAGTCAACGCCGGTAAAAAAATACAGCAACGAACTGAAAACTGTCGCTTAATTAAACAATTGCAATTTATCGCCACGCGCCATTAGAAGGAAAAAACACACTTTTCACATTTATCACTGTATTCTGGGGCCGTTGCATTCGGAAAATAATATAGTTTAATAAGCATCATTTCTCTTTCATAGAATTTAACCTTCACTTTCAACAGTGTCATAAATTTACGATGATTACAATTCTAATTATAGCGTGTGTAAAAACAAAAACCACACAGGATTTCAACCTGGCAGTAAATCGTGTCATATAACAAATTCATTATTTTACATTGTTTTGTATTTCCAAATAGAGTATTATTTTTTCATTATAGAAACTGCTTAAGTGTAAAATTGACAGTTCTAAAACATTGAACAAAATGGACAATAATTCACCACAAGCTTATTATTTTTTCCCCGAAAGACCTAGCTTAATTATTTTAAAACATGATTATGTGCAATAATTGTTTAAAACAATATACTAAATGGCAATTTGAGTGACAGAACTGCTGTAGCTAACTACCTGTGATGTTATTCTTTCGCAATTTTTAATTTACATTACAGTATTTATTTACCACATTTTAGTGTTGCACTTCCCATTTGGCTAAATATTTTTTTTATACAAATTGCTGCTATAAATAAACAATTGTATTCGTATAGTGTAATGTTTTACCCACAATTTTTGCTGTCAACTTTCATTATAGATTTTGTGTTGTATTAAAAGACATATGCCGCTTATTGGGAAATTTTGAATTTTCAAGGTCTTCCCCTTGCTGACATTTCCAAAAAACCATTTCCCCCTCCTAAAGTCAGCACTAATATTTTAAACTGCGACGCTTATTGAAATTTCACTTTTAAATTGTTGGAGAACTGGAAGCAAAATTTAAATTAAATAAAATGAAATATATACCAAACAATTAGTTGCAAATTTGTTTATTAATCTCGATCGTTTTGTTTGATATGCATTGAACTTGTACATGAAATTTGTGAAGTGTAGTATTGTCCATTATATATAGAACTTTGAATAGCGATATACGAATCGATAAGCTGCATATGGTACGTGACGATCGACAAACAAATGAAGATGGCAGTGACAATTTACGTACTTTAACCCTGTGTAATGACGTCACGTGACGATTCGGTGCCTGACGCCAACTAGCTGCGCAGAAGATGCTTATCGCCAAGGTTATTAGACACCAAGCATAGTACACAAAATGGCCGCTTCAGGTGTGATGATACTGTCATGGCCGCCAATGGCCATCAATCAATATTAATAAATCAATCGATCTATCGAAACAACGTACACTATCCAAATGGCCGTTACAGTGAAATCAAACTGTCAAGGTCACAATAGTGAACGGAACGTGCTCTTCTTTATTTCCTGTTTGTTTTGTTAAATGCATTAGATACGGGTGCGATATGAGCGCCATTATCGGCATTGTCTGATAACAGCAAAAAGATATACCGAATCAAATGATGGGTGTCACTTAACTCAACCATTGACTCAACCTTGAGCATCGATGCGTTCATAATTCAGCAGAATGTTGAATAATGTTTAACCTAGGCTTAACTTGAAATTACACAAAAACATGTCATGGCCAAGGACGTCATTCATCGAAGAAAGCGAAAAAAATCAGTGAAAAAAAAATAAGTGGTGAATAAAAAACGACGCACTGGAAAAACGCGTTTTCATTATTTTTACTGTCTATTTTTTCCCACCCAAACCATCTTTTTGAATAGCGTTTAAAATAACATTGACCGGAAGCTTGTAACCCCAATATTTTGCGAACGGGCTGAAAAATGTTCAAAATGGAAAAACGGAACAATAAGCGTTTGTATTGTGCTAGCGGCGAGTCACGTGATTGCATTTTCATTTTGCGGTCGCCGGGTCAAGCTCACGTGACATCCTAATTGCTGCGACCAATCAGGTGAGGCCTACTTTGGACCAACAATTGGGTCGTGACGTCACCATTGTATAATAAATTTGAAGGACAGCATTTGCATTCTTATGTACTTTCCTCGTCTTTCCGTTTTTTTATTCCATATTGTTGGCATTATTTTTTTTGCCTCTTCTATTTGTATTCTACCTATTCTTTTCACTTTCAAGTTCCCCACAGTGAAGCGAACCGATAAATGTATTGCGCGATACAAACAAAACCTTCAAAACTGATTATAACTGTATTTTAGCGGTCGTAAAAAGCGAATGGATACTTACTATAAAATATAGGAGATTGAAATGTGTGTCATGCAGAGAAATAGGCAAACAATGCAGAGAAACTTGGAAAACATATGTACAGTAATTTCTTAAATTTCAGTTTATTAGCGCCAGTTTGCATTTGATGAAGTAATTTTATACAATAAATATAAAATACGAAGGATAAAAGTTCCTGCTTACAGGGAATTAAATGACGTCATAGCGCATTTTATAATCCAAAAGGACTCCAAATACATACTGTACCTCAAAACGTCGAAATGAAACTTTGCATTGCAATAACTTTTTTCTACGAATTTTCACCGATATTATGTTTTACCACTTGACTTGCTTACATTAACAGTTTTACTTTATGTAGGCTGATAATTTTCAGGGAACTACAAAACCGTGTCAGGTCACTTTAAAAAAAAATACAAAATCCTATATATAGACACATACCTGCAAAGATAATAATATCACACCCTCATTTAATCACCACCCTCCCTTGAATATTTCAAGGGTTAAACCGAATTTTATCAAAATGAGCTGTCATCTACACGTATATGTTTCTTCCTTGATTGCACAATGCATACCTTAGGAGATGATGGCCTACCCATTGCTAAGAGATTTATTTGCAGCATTCATTTATATGAACCGAATTGCTATGGCAATGGTCAATTTTCATGTCATACGTAAAGTCTGAAACTGGAAACTCCGGAACGCATTAATTGCGAATTTGTTGTCTAGCCTTGTATACGTCTACTTAATTAAATTATAATTTCTTTAATTGCTATAAAAGGGGAAAGAGAATATATTGATGCGTGGTGTTATTTTAATGGGACGACTTCCAGTCTCTTGATACTGTAATTACAGCAAGCGGCACGGTGTGGTGCCAGACTGCCGCTGACTGCCGAGGACTGCCCCGGGCCAGGTCCCCGGGCATTTGCCCCCCACCTCCCGATATCAAATCACGTGACCTCGATGCTCGATTTATTACCATATTCATCGGGACGTGGACGCGTATCCATTTCAAGCCGAATCGTGCCATTCCAGTTGTATGGTGGCACAAACAACAAAAAATATTCGCCAAGCCGACTTTTATCATGTTTCCGGACAATTTTATAACTTTATTATATTACAACGACAATTATTATCAATATCGCTATTATCACCAGTGTCAGATAGTTTTATTATTCGACGCCATTTGCCAAAGCACGCCGGAAATTGCACCCTACTTCTCTTCCTTTCTCTCCCTCTTCCATTCTCTCTTTCTCTTTTCTACCATCCATTTTTCTAGGTAATCATATTCATTCTTGCGAATGTATACGTGCGGAAAGCCGCTCATTTGCGTATAACCCCGTTTACGAGTCGAGTCACGTGATACGTAGCTCTTCCATTACGTAATCATGGCCACCTTGACACTTTCGCCCACCGAATAGCCTCTCGCCTCGCCTCACCTCACCTCAATCTCTATCCTTCTTTTATATATGCATTATATACATACTACTATACGTGTATACTATACATTTATATATCCCACATCGTCCCTGACCCACAAACCGGAAGCGCAACGTCACACGACCCCGTTTACTTTCCACCGCCATCTTGCTTTTTTTAGCTCCATCTCTACTATCCTTGCTTTCATTTTTTCCCTCCATTTTTCCATTAACTCATTATACGTACACAAAATCGTAACGGTCTCTTACACGTATGACGCCACATAGCGACGCAAAAACTTATGTAATGTGTTATGGCCGGAGGAAGATTGATTTCATTTTCAAGGCTGTATAGATAAATATATTTATAGTTGTTTTCAAGTTCTTACAGAACAATAAATTGCAATGTGCAAACAATGCACATAAGTGCACACAACTGTTTTTGGATAATTTTCAAAAGTTTAATAAACATGGCGTAAATGGAAGAACTAAGTTTGCTTTACCAAGGTTGTTGCAATTTTGCAGCTCACGTTTGCCTGACTTTTCCATGAATTTTTCTGACATTTTCCTTAAAGTTTTGTTTTCAATTTTTTTTAAGATCATTGCTGCAAAGTCACTTGCATTCAATGCGTTCGCAAAATATAAGCAAGGGTCAATCTCCATAATACCATAAAATCTATGATCCTCCATGCAAAATAATGTGCAACAAAGCTATAGACGTATTTGCAATTTTACACAAAAAATACTATGCAACAACTTGTAAATTGTATACTAATTCCCTAATATTCAGTCAACTATGACATTTGCATGCGCACAAGAAATTTAAAATTTTGCAACTGCATTAAAAAAACTTTTGCATATCCTTCCATTGTAATACGTGACACTGTGCACAAACTCAGGGAAATGCCGTTAGTGATATATAGAAAATTAATGTAGAAATTATAACCGTGCGTTGCTAAATTTGGAAAGTCATAATAGTCAGTGGCAAGCTAACAAACACTATTCAATTTCCGAAATGGTATATTTAGATTGCGTGGGTGTATTCCAACCAGGTACATATGTTACAGGGAGTTTGAAAAATCAGGGATTTTCGAAAGCTCCTAGGGATTTTTGAAAATCACGCCCGCAGCAGGGATTTTCAAAAATCCCTAGGAGTTTAGGGAAATTATCAATCCATCGTCCGATAACAATAATATCGTCATATCGATGCAAAGGATGTAAGAATTCGAATTCGTAACTGCAAAATTTTATATACATGTACATTAATGGAGTGTTTTGCAAAATAAATGAATTTAAAATTAGAATAGATAGCCCGCTATCACTGAAACCAGTGATATATCAGCAGCTTAATTATTGTCATTTTGTAATTATGTAATAATTTTAATAACTACATACCTAGTCCATACATATTTTACACAAATTCTTTAACCAATGTTCTAAAATCGGATATTTCAAAAATGGGGAGGTACGAATCACATTACAGTTGAGTATTGCTTAGCCCAGGCATATTATGATATTTCAATAGAATAACACGCAATTTTATTTTACCAATTTCTACAAATAAATTGCAGCATGTGTTAATTATGCCCTGATTGATACAAAATAATCGACATATTTATTTTACAAATAAAGCCAATTTCAATCAGGGAAACAGATATGCTGCAACACCTATATAACGTCGTTATGTGGGAATAGATAGTGAATAATTACGTTAAAAATTTGGTATTACACCACACATTCATACAGGAAAAGATCGATGTTTGACACTTCAATATTGTTAGGTGAACAGTTTTACCAATCTGAAATATATGTTTTGTTTTCAGCTAGCATTTTCTGAGAAGTTATGCAAACCATATGCTTGGTGGTGTTAATTTATTACATGCACGCTGAGTATTTGAGTGAAGGGTAATGATATGACGATATTATCGATATCGGACGACGGATTGATAATTTCTCAAAACTCCTAGGGATTTTTGAAAATCCCTGCTGCGGGTGTGATTTTCAAAAATCCCTAGGAGTTTTCGAAAATCCCTGATTTCTCAAACTCCCTGTAACATATACATTAAATGACTGTACATTTTTACATAAAATGAACTAATACATTTAGAAAAGCCTTGAGATATATATATTGCTGGTGCATGCCAAAGATATTTGGATCAGTATAGTATGAATTGAATGAACCTATATACTATAATCTTGTGAAAGTATATACTATAGTTGCTGCTTATAGGTATTTATCTGGATCAGTGAGCGGAAATAAGTAAAGCAAAAACTGACAATTAAAAAAGGTAGTGCTTCATCATTGTCGAGTGATAACGTTATTTAAATGGATTGGATTATACATTTTCCAATTAATGCTAAGTTTCAAGTAAAATCTGCATGTATAAATAGAACACAGACTGTTCTTTTGTTAAGCGAGGCGTAAATGTACAGGTTTTTACATACAATGCCATAGGAGTAGCTATAGGTACAATAATAAAAACGTTCTGGATTTTGAAAAGAAATGAAATTGCCCGATAAATATAGGCTATATCTGCCCTGAGATTGTGCTAAAACAATTGCAGCTTATTTTATTTAGCATGTATCTAGCACTATGCAGTATACTATTAAAATTCCGTTACAGGGTAATGCATTTGTCACAGTAAAAAATGGAACTCGGTAAAATAAGAATCTGTATACAGGTACACAATGACTTCATCTAATATGTGAACATGAACGCATTTTTGTAATTCAGTCACATCATTTATAGATGCTTCCTGGAAATTTAATTAAGGTACTTGCATGCATGAATCAATAGATTAATCTTTATTAAAATATGTATAGTTATAGATTTCACTTCAACTGTTTTTGCTTTAGGTATGTTCAACTACGAGCTATAGGACACTGGAATGCAATTCAATAATGCAATTAAATCCACACACCAAATTAATTTCTTGCTGTTCAAATTATGTTTTCAACAGCATACAAGTATTTTAGTTGTGTGTACATATTGTTAAATAGGTTATTTCATATGTAAAAAACTAAATCAGTTTATAAATTACATGTGTTGGTATTCATCTTGATATATGTATACTTCATTTTGTATACAACTAAAATGTTAAATGTTTTGCAATGAGCGTTTACAAAAAAAGAACTGTGGTATTTTGTAATTTTTAGTGTAGTACGACAAGGTAAACTCCCCGTTTAGAATTTCACTCTGGAATTTGAAAGTTGATTGTAATTTACATTCCAGCTAGTGCTTCAGGGCTGAATGTATAATCGATGACACTAAACTACAACAGTTTCTTGTCATATATACAGCTAAATTGGTTTCAGTTTCACATGAAATATGGATCTGTAGAGATTGTAGAGATTGCAATTGTGATCATTGTCATATAAATTAAATGCTGACCGATTTTTGGGCAAAATAGGATACAGAATAATGATTATAGTATACAAATTTATAGGCATTAGAGATTTCAGTAAAATAAGGATTTCAAAGAAACGGCATATAAAGTAGGTTCACTTTGTATATTTGCCACAGTTTCAAATCAAATTAGATATAGGTTGAGATGAAAATATGCAAAAATCGCTTATCGTGTTTTATTTGTGCCGAAATTAATAAGGTTAAATTTGCATATCCTATAACCTGAATATAGTTCTACTCGCGATAATATTTTTCTTACTCTATAACTTTGTAGATAAATTAAACTTTTAGCATTGTTTTGAGGAACTGTGACAAGATGCGTCTATTTTCTTGGATCTCAAATCTAACTCTAGCAAATTTCTTTTGCATGCACATGAGGATAATTGGCTATATAGGGGGAATTCGCCCCAGCCTCATCCACTAAATACACTACTAAGCTTTGTCTTCTTCATTGTGTTCTCCAAATTACAGCAGTTTGCAAAAACTTCCTCTATATATTTTAAGAAGAACTTTCAAAATAAAAAAATCGTAATTACTGTACCGCCCCTTTCCTTCTGGGAGGTTGCTGTACCTGTAAAGAAAAAAAAACATAGCACTTAACTTTCCCATTTGTGTATATGTATAGACCAGATGTCTGCACCTGATCAAAGTTCTACTATAGAACAATATAATTTTGGGCATCTGGAAAATAAATAGTTTATAAAATGAGCTTGAAAAATTGATAACTTGTACAATGTTTGATTGAATGCTCATACGGGCATGTCAACTAAAAATTTCCGCCTTATATTAATGAGATTTTGGGACAACTACTTTTGGGACTGCAGTTCAAGTTGAGTAAAAGAGAACACGATGACGTTTCAAATTATTTGCAAAGTGAATTGTATGTGCTGCTCTAAATCGATCAACGTTGTTTGCACACGCAATGGGAGGTGCACAGAAGGTTGTCATCATGTTTGTTTAAAAGAAACAACATTTTTGTTTCGACAATTTGATATAAATGGGATGGGACTAGATGACAGTCACTTGCATTCAACCACACCTACCGAAAACTCCCTCCCTGCATACACTTTTATATCAACATTTAAATTGCCAAAATTGGATTGCTACGTCTATCCATAAACAGTTGTGACACTGAAAAGGAAAAACTTATGATTAACTAAAATTACCTGTTGATATATTTAAACATGATATTGTTTGCATGCATAACAAATCGTATAAAATATTAAATTGGCCTGACAATGACTATTTTAACTGTCACTTAGTTTATGCGCTTTAATATATTAATTTTACATATACCTAATGTAATAGGTAACTTTCAATTAGTTTTTGTAACACTTGTCTGAAAGAATAACAAATGGTTCCGTATATTTTTCAAAATGTCAATGACGATTTCTAATACATAGTAAACACATATTTTATTAAATACTGAATGTAATAGAAATTGAATCCCATCTATCTCCTTTGTCCAATACTCCCATTACACACCTAGAAACATTGTTTTTTTTGTTAACTGTTAAACCATATGTCTAGCATCAATATGCAAAACATTATTTTCCAAGTGACATCATAAGCTTGAACTCCTCTCTCTACAAGACATTCTCATGTAAAACCCTCGTAGGTTTTCACTGCATTCAATGGAGCTGTAGTGCTTTTAAAACCGAGCATAGCAAAAAAAGTTCATTGTGTAAGTTGGAAGCGGTTGACGTATATTTTTAACAATGGGTTTTCTGTTAATTGCGGTCTTAAGGTTGAGTATTTAGGCCGAATACGAGGTCATGAGTAAAATACTTGCGCTGATCTCGGTTCGGAGCAACTGTGCTGATTTTCTTTACGGTTCTAATTTCATCAGTGAGAGTTGATTCTCACTAATGGTGACGAAATGTGACTTGTTTTTCACTAGCTGCAAAGTGCATTCGTGAATTAGAGCGATATCTTTTGTCCGTTGCTGTCATTTTTTGTATTGATGGTCCATCAGCCATTGATAATTCATACAACTCATCTTCTTTTTCATTTGGAGGCGTGTGTTTTTACCCTCAATTTGGAGCGTCTTCTACGCCCTCTCATTTCGTGCAGCAAAAACTTTCACCAGAAGTATGCACAGAATACATATATATACAGTAGTAAATAAGGAAGACTGCACAATGAAGGTTGTTGCTTCACCTCATGTGCACTCTGCTGGAGGTCGAAGATTGCAAAATTAACAGAAAATAGAATGTTTGTCAATTTTGAAAATAATTTCGGTGTTGACGTCAGTCACACATTGTAGTTTTTTCCCTGCATTTGAGGTCACACCGACAAGAGTTTGAGCATTTCTCTGCAAACTTACATCACCTTCAATTATTATATAGGTAGAAAATTTATAAGGGAAATGAAATTGCCAACGATTGGCAACATATTCACTCGCGTGTGAAGAACTTATTCTGTCCTCTTCAAATATAAGTAGCCTTGGGATTCTTGTAAACAGTGAACAAAAGATATAGAAAGAAGGAAAGAGAAAATGTATATACAATACAATAAAAATGGCGCCAATTGCTTTCGCCTTATTTTTCAATGCATGCACAAAAAGAACCTCTTGATTAATGCTATTATGTTTGGATAATAATAATAAAATGTGTCCCCGACTCGAACAATAAGAAATGTTTCTGCAACCATGCATATACTGTATATGTGTGTGTATATATTCAGTTTTTGAGAATGCAGTCATTCGATCCCCGCCCTCCTAATTTCATCCGATCTCCTATGTAATAAAATACAGTGGATTATAAGGAATGAAAGATGAGGAGGGGGTAAAAAGTAAGACAACGCCAATTATTCTACTAGTACTTCACCCTGTAATTTTAGACTGACTTAAGGACGCTAAAGTAGGGCAGAAATTGAGATGTTATAAAATGCTGCAAGAATTAACAATGTTGTTTTTCCTTCAGGGATTTGTACATAAATTTCATGGGTGAGAGTAAATTAATACGGAATTATTCCGCCTGTTAACAACGTTAAGTGCATATACTGTACATTAAGCTGACTACAGGAAGCTGGAAAAGCTGCATTTACATTGAAGTTTAATTATTGTAGTAGATTTTCTACTTTTTATTCATTAATAACCTGTGCATTAATGCACTAGGTATATTTATTTGGGTTATCAATAAAGGCATGTGGTTATAAAATTGTTCATTCATCCTCCAGGTTCATTATGATACGTTGCATGCATACATGTTAGTCCAAATGTATTTTCCATGTTACTAAGTCAGTGATACATGGATAAAAAACATCTACACGTATTTTTACAAATAATTGCAATTTTTTCGCATGGTTTCCATTAGTTGACGTGAATGCAATATTCATATTTAAAATTTAAAAAAAACACTGGAACGCAAAAGTAATAAAACAAGCTCGTGAAACTCGGCCAAAATGAATGGCTTTTCATGCTAAATCTATGTATATTTAAACGCTCATCATAGAGTGTAGTTTTTCTATTCGAATTTCAGTATTGTTACAAACTGCTTTTAAAAGTGTCTTTTAAAACATTATGAAAATAATACAACAGTTGCTTTTTTGCTATTTTAATTGAAAGGTACGTTTAGCATAAGCAATTAAGAGCTTGTTGCACGCAAAGTTTCTTGTGTGCAAAGTGATTAATCGAGTAGCGCATTAGAAACTGTTAATTTGGAAACTCATTTTAGCCCCTTCTTTGGCCACAAAAGTCAAATTCAGGTCAGTGGAGCAAAGACGTCATGTTTTTGGCTTTTCGGAATGTGCTTAGCACGTTGATAAATTTTTCAGACAAATAATAAATGACTTGTACAGGAGTAAGTTAATTTGGAGCTGCAAAGATTCCCGTAATCAGAGTTTGTTACATAAGTTTCACGTCGCCTTTATTTATTATTATCTTGTGTAATATTATTGTCGTGTTACAACGTGCATTTTTGCAGAAAAATAATAATGTTGGTTGTTATGTTGTTATGGGATGTAATGTTGCGAGGTAATGTGTGTGTTGGATGCCAGTGCGCATGCGTGGGAAATTCGGATACTGGTGTGTTATGTCGTGCAATGCACTTTGTTAGTTTGTAGTCATTTTATGCAGTTGTAGCAAAACGTTTAAAAATGTTGTCATTGTCTGTCCATGTAGGAAAATTGTTGTTCAGGCAGGCCAAGAACAGCATCTGCCCAACCCTTCACTTAACACACTACTTTCCAATTTCCATTCGACAAAAACTTATTCATACATTTGTTTACATACAGTTGAATAGGGGCAAATGTACATAAAGTATACTTAACTTCCTCACAAGCCTGGATCGTTAACCTTTTATTTACTATAGTATACAGTATAAGGTACACAACAGTTGTTCAGCTGCAATTTCATTTGCATTATTGTTGCTTTGTCACTATAAATTACAGCCAATTAAATACAATGCATCATGGTTACAACCAACATGACATTGAACAGTGTGACATTAATTATAGATTATCCCTAACAATAATATCTGTGCAGAATGTCATACCAAATTATTCATTTGAATTAAACCCAATTCTGCATGAATATTGGTGTACTAGCTGTCTACATACACCGAACGTCATACAAAATATTTCCATTTTAAATGTGTTGTTTCCGAGGATATGCATACTCTGA
This sequence comes from Glomeris hexasticha, assembly GCA_034695945.1. Lineage (NCBI taxonomy): Eukaryota > Metazoa > Arthropoda > Diplopoda > Glomerida > Glomeridae > Glomeris > Glomeris hexasticha. The sequence continues at coordinate 23,736 of JAQIWR010000173.1, forward strand.
ATGTTTGTAAAAATTTGTTGAAAACGCTGCGTGCAAAACTCAGTGTCTGGTTTATTGTTGGGCATATCATAAGTTACGTTATTGATTCCCTCACGAAAGAAATGCATCATAATATATGGGAGAAAGTTTACTAATTTGTGAAATGGACTTCTCACGTCTATTGTTCTCGCTCTTTGATTCTGCTTTCACATAGAACTTTCTTTCACTAACTTGTTTCTAAAGAGAACAATAGACGTGTGAAAAGCTATTGATTTCTCGCATTTCTAGGTGATGTGCAGCAGATACCAAGGTTCCTGGGGAAGAAATTCCACTTGCATTCTGTAGCATGGAAAAGTAACACATGCATTTTTACCCTTTGATTCCAAAATGACATTATCAGACAGCTGACTGACACATCAGTAAATGTTTTGCCCAGCTTTTCAGATTCCGGGTTTAGCACTTCCTGCAAAGTACATGATTCAATACTTCCTTATAGGATGATGTCAGATGAAAATATCTGTCATTATCAGGTATAGCTTATGTAAGAATTAATGCTGTTTATCAATTTATAAATATCCTTCATGAAACCACTTCACCATTAAGGAGTTCTGTTTAGTGAAAACGCCCTTTTATATCAATTAATGACCAAATCAGATTATACATCTCAACTTCCTATGTTCAGCTATGTTTATTACATCTGTTTGAAATGCAGTATAGCTTTAATAAAAAAATGCTAATCGGTAATTCCTGAATTTCTACAACTATTTACTACATTATGAAGTTACTTCTCCGGTATGATTTTGAATTGCGCTGCCTCTTTTGATCTTTTTATAAAACTTAAACAGTGTATTTCAAATTATGGAATGGAGTCAACTGCATATTTTGACAAAGCAAACCAAAGTACAGTAGATGCAATTTAGTTTTTTAGTTTAATTGCACTACGCTTCCGGCTATGTATAGTATGCTTTTCTGGTTATGTAAATGCTCTTAATAGGCTGATGTACAAGTACGGAGTTCAGTATATTCCTGCTATCGTGGGAATAAATGTTAATATATACAAGAATTTTAAACCACTTCAGAGCTGAATTGAGAGTGACGTATATCATTGCTTTCATAATAAGAGCGAATGAAGAGTGGAAAATGTTTTCATGATAATAAATGCATGTCATACACGTTTCAATAGTTGCCCTCTTGTAGCGTGGAAAAATGAGGTGCAACTTTTGAAAATTATACGTTGGGATAAATGCCTTGAGGATTGGGCGACGAAGACGACGCCTTTATTCGCAAACTATGGCGGAAATGTACAATTTGTAACGTTTTTCCATCGTGACTTTTGCATTTTGTGCCTTGTTGTATATTATGTTCCGTCGAAATACAAATCCTGAGTTCCAAAATGAAATCGCAAAACTCCTCGAAGCGGATACATATTTTGTTCCCAGCATATCCGACATCATTCTGCCAGTTACTAATCTCGGTTTCCATATGTGTTATGAATACATAAGAAGCTGGGAATTGGAAATGAAAATCTAGTTCTTGACGTTTGAGGACATTGGTATATTATATTTTGAGTGGGTTGTGTATAAAAGATGAATGCAATGTACTTGTAGCACATCTGGAGTTGTATAGTATAAGTAGTTCACAGTAGGGTACAACAAAAGTTGCTACTCCATTTGCATGAGAAATATATTTACTGATTTCATATTAATATTCCTATTTTATTACTGCTCATGCAGTATTTCACAAATGTATTCTTTTACAAATTCAAAATGTGTGGGTTTTTAGTGTAGTATATTCATACTGTTATAAATTAGTAGAAAACCCATTAAAATATGAGCAAAAATACAGTTTATACATTCATTTATTGTAATTAGTTAAACTAATTTAAGTTTCATAAAATTTCTAATATTTCAGCAAACAATTAGCTATACTGCATACATTAAACTTCTAAAATATATATAAATAATACTGCATTTCACACATTTGATTTCCGGCGCCATAAAATGTGTCCTATATGTACTATCTAATTTCCAAATTTCTTTATGAATTGTTGGGCCTACATTTCCTAATTCCTCTGTATAAAGGGTGATAATAAACTTCCTGGTTGTATAATGGCGCATGAAATCAAACTTGTTCTAGATTTTATTCTTGTATATAATACATGATTCGCAATTGGACATTTTCATATATATTGTATACATTACAATGCGTGGGTTTATAGTTCCTATATCCTTTCTGAAATAAGTAACTTATAACTGGATATCTGACTTTGTTGACCGACAGGTTGTTTGATGCATACTAAATCAGTGGCATTTTTTGAAATGTATGTATTTACATTATTTTTTTAAATAATTTATGAAAGAAAACGCCTAGGGCCAATTTTAGTCAATGACGTGTAACAGTGAAATATACTCACGAAGTTGGATGATGTTATGTTACAATAATAGTTGGCAAAATATATATACATTGAGGTATAGACAAGGTCGAATCATTGTGTCGCATGCAAGGCCAAATCCAAGTATAAAATTGAAATTTCTCCAACTTCAATTTCCGCTTTTCTTAACTGATATCTTAAAACATTGTTGTCTAAATGGCATCTTTCCTGTCAATTAATTCTGATGATTATTTGTCGTTGCAATATTCACTGGCATCGTAAATCTCCTTCAACATATTAAAATATATGACCCAGTTCAGACAACAGAAGATAATGAGGCTCTAAATTCTATAACTTTGTTTATAATCAAACATAAAATGGTGAACTTGTTACATTTTATTTTTTGAAGGACGATATAGTAAATATTCGCAGATAAAAATGTAATTCAATTGTACATGTATGACATTCATTTAATTCACAATGTGCATTCAGTACTTTTTGATGTGAAACATCTTTGCCGAGGGTAAAATCCGAAAGAACGACAGGCACGCCCACCTGAACACACCCCTTTCCTA
>JAQIWR010000174.1:0-26660 GCA_034695945.1 Glomeris hexasticha
CTAACTATGGTGATTTTATAAAAAATTAATCTGATGGTCGAGCAACGAGCTCGTGATGATTTCACGTGGAATGACCCTAATGCTGTTATGCTTAGCAACCAACGGTTTCCAAGCCATTAATAATTACACTATGTATAACCTGATCAATAATTACGTCATTTAAAAGACATATTGCAGTCAATCAAATGGCCTGTATAATATTCAAAGTTTAGAAAGGCAATTTAAAGAAAAATGTTAATTAACCAAGAATCTGTCATTTCACCCAAATTATTAACTGAATAATGTTCAGCTATTGTAGCTGCATATTTCGCGGTCATTGCTCGAACACTTATCCAATTCCTAACTTACATACCATGGGAATAGATGTAATGAATGAAAAGTAATGCGACATTTGAACTTGCTAGACTGACAATCAAATTGCCAATTTCAATCGCACAATTGCAGAATCTAGACAGCCAATCGAAGACACAATAGTACCACAAATTACTTCCTTGCAATTTCTCTCCAGATTTCAATTGTAATGTACATTAAATATGTGGCAAATTTATGTGACGTCACATTAACTGTACTTTCAAAAATATTCTATGCCTATGCCAAGAAATGGTAAATGCTTCAAAAACAAATATCAATTGAGAACAAACCCATTATTAGTGGGAAAGAGTTGCTAACATAGGCTCCATTAATAAACTGCAGAAAAAGCAAAACAATCGTGTCAAACTGTCATTAGAAGTTTTGCAAACGTTTTGCCTTTTCTAATTTTTTGTGCAGACACATAATAATAATAATAGAATTGTAAATGGTACCTGCTCTTCAAGATAATAGTTATCATAATTTCCATTCAATGTCATAAATCATGGTTCCCATACAAATAAATTGAAAATATAGTTTTTTATATGTTTAAAATTCTAAAACATAGGTTTTTAGAGGTTTCATACTAAAAATTGTACAGTTTTATAGGTTTTATTTTATTATAAATATTAACAATTGCATACAAATACTGCAGTTTGTATCATCTAATGAATTGCATTTGTTTTCATAAACTCACACAAAACTGCAATTATACGGCAATATACATTATCATGTTTTGCCACAAATTTGGATTTTTTATTGCTTTGCATTTTTTGACAATAATTACTTTCTTGGTTGTTTGTGATTCTCAAGTTTTTTGGGGGGCAACATCATACAAATCGGTAACAATATTTTGTTTGCAACCTAAAATAAAGGTTTTTGTAAGTTTCATCGGTTGTAATTCTAAGAAAATAAAGGTTCGAATTTAAATAAATATATTTGTAAATTCACATTTTACTTTCACAAATGATTAAATGAGGTACATGGAAATCATGGTGTGCGAGCTAATATGAAATCCAGGCAACAACTGACTCTAGTATGGAAATGAGCACCTATATATCCACCGTAGGTCCTAAAATACACTGGTGAGCCCTTCGTGTTAGAAACATATAGAACCTTCCACAGGTTTCCAAAGGGAAATTTCCGTTACCAAAATGGGAAATGGGCACAGCATGGGATATAATGCAAATAGAAAACATAGCTAAGGGCACAAAAGGGTAGGGTCCCCATGGCAAGAGTAAACAATGCCAAAATAAGAGTTGATGGAGTTTACATATTTTTATAGGTTCAGTGGGAACCCTGTAAATATTTAAGAGACAAATTGCATTTGAAAAATGAATATGTATAGATGATTTTCACCGACGTCACGGATGACGTCGCACGTTCGATTGACGTGACGTCACACGTTCGATTGGCGTGCAATCATGTGATGGCCGCCATTTTGGGTTAAGTTATTCCTATCGAGCAAGGCCGCGAGACTTCAAAAAGCTACCTGCGCTAATAGTTGCGATCGTATTTGCTCCCTAACTTAAATAACCTTGAAGGTCAGTGATCGATGCAACATGCCAGGCATATGCTGTGTCGTAAAATGCAGCAACCTTAGAAACCGAGGGAGTGGCAAAGGATTTTACAATAAACGAAAATCACAACTGAACAACAAATTTTACAGTAACAAGAATTATGTCACCTCAGTATGTTCTATATTTTCGTAAAAAAATTGTAAAAAACAATAAATTAAAGTCATTTGATATGTATGATGCAGAAAGCAAGCTGACAAAACAAGGAAACCAGTGGCATAATTTGTATTAAGAAATATTCACACAAGAATGGGTTGTGAACGGAGCTTTGAAGACAAAACGTTTTCATTTTTAAATGCCCGCCAAAAAGTGAATACACAGCGCCACCTAACAGAGTGTTTTGAAGTTTTAACATGTGCTAAAGGACCTCCAAGTACAGTCATTAATATAGTTACTTCAGATCAATTTTAAGTTTCACCGTTTTATGTCAGCATATAAGGTTGTGTGATATACATCATTCTGTATCATTTCACCCCGGCGTATCACTTCACCTCATTTGACGGTACCTTAACCAAAACTAGTTGAAAATACGTTTGGAACCCTACCGTTCTTTTATGTTCACAGATGTTTCTTGAAAAACCCTTTATTAAACGGCGAAAACGCATTTGCTCTCAAACTCACCGGATTTTATAACTCATTGTAACATCGATCGTTCAATAACCCAACATGGCGGATATGGAACGTGGCCATCACGTGACGTCATCGTGATGACGCGCCAATCGAACGCGTGACGTCACGTGAAAATCATCTATTAATTGATCTGGACATGCACATACATCCCAAAGTTTCTTGTAAATTACACATTCTATAACCTGTAATATTGAGTTAGAAACTATAAATCAAATGTGTCATTAAAAAAACAAGGGCAACACATAAACTATAATTTATTTCTCAACACTAGTTTATAATACTCTACGTAATCTTCAACTTTGGCATAACCAGAATCTTCAAGATGGGAACAAAGTTTGTCACTTTACACACGTACACATTCACACCTACAGCTAGAAATATTTCACAACATCTTAATCTTTCGAAAGATTCCAGAGAAGGTAAACCCGTGTCTGGAAGATGAATTCAGGAGTTTGTCCTCTCATGCAACTGTTGCATCCATAGTGATGAGGGTAACACAATGATAACACGTAGATAAGCCTATATCATTTATTTCCAAACTTGCCACATATAATCACCGAGTATAAAATGTTTCCTATCAGGTTATTGAAAATACCAAGTCATGAAATATGACGTCAAATCAAACAGCTAGTTTAGTGGTTTCTTTTCCTCCATTTTGCTTGGCCCAATGACCAACATTACTAAAATACACCTACCTATATAAGCATGTCATGACCACAACATTCTCACCAAACTGCTATAAACATTAGTTTCAGAATTGCAAATTCCTATCCTTGTATACATTAACATATCCCAGCAACAATTAAAACACATCAATGATTTACAAACTGGGAAATTACATGTTAATTTCTCACAAACATAAAATAAACATGAAATTAACATTACACAATGCATAAACTATGTCCTGTTTCTAAACTGAATCACAGGGTTTTTATTCCACTATTGTATTATTACACTATTTATACAAACACGTAATTTGTTTGCTGAAATTGTAAACATCCCTAACTTTTTTTACCAATGCAAATCTACATTTGCCAGATTTGTGGTCACCAAATCTCCATTAAGTATATATCCTGAGCATAAACTGAAGAAATTTGGCAACTACCATTGTCTAGTTTTCAATTAATTAAAGCAATTTATTAATTGTATAATTACAGAGACCTTGGACGAGGAAAGATAAAACTCAATTTACTCTTTTTGGCTCGAAGACAATGGACAGATATTTTATTTCAACAGTTATCTCGCTTCAAATATAACAAATGTTCCTTATTTCAACCAATATTTATACAGAGCATGTCAAATACTTAAATATATGGAATATTTGATGACCTAAACTAGAAAATTAATGGCAATTAATGCTGGAACAAATTCAACTATGGTTAAAAAACTACATCTTTTTTTTTTATTTTCCAATCTTAATATGTTTAACATTTCATTGTTCCCAAATCCAAACCGGAAACAACATTGTCCCTGACCATATGCACAGTCCATGTTCAAAATATCAAAGCTTAAAAATACAACTGTGAGTCAGAAACAAACCAACAGTGGACTTTGCACATAATAAAATTAAGAATTCCAAAATTATTTTATTTTTTTATTAGTTAGCCAACCAATGGTAAAATTGCCAGCCAATGTACTGCTAAAATAAACATTTTAATAGCACTGTACCTAATTATGACAATATGCCAAAGTTAGGAAATCAAAGTTAGGAAATCAATCCTGGCATCTTAAGTAGGTACATAACAAATTAACGAAGTGAATGAACTTATTATATATTGAAAATCATTTCTATTTCCTTTTTTTTGTTTTACTTTTTTTCCCTAACTCCATTTTAGAAAATCCATAGAAGCATACCTAGAACAATACCTTACGAGTAAAGTAAATGACCTGTCATATCCATGTGCACAGGAAAATATAAAACAATATTCCCATTGTATGTTTTTTCATTCCCGAAACTTGGCCAAAATATTTTCCTTTTTTTATACAAGTACATGTATGAATGCATTTCATTAACATTTCATGAATAAGACATGCAAAATTCCAAAGGCTTCAAAAGTTTCCTAGCTACTATAGTCATCTATATCTTGTGCAAAATATCTCTGGTTTATTTATTATGCTGGTCACTTTGGCCATTGCTGGACATCAATCTACATCAAAAAGTTTGCCAATAAAATAAAAATCTCCAACTGAAAGCAAGCTGAAAGTCACTCTTCAATGTCATACATAAATCTTTCATAATCCACTATATAGACAAGGAAGCCATGATTATGTGAACAAAAATGTACAATGGCCAAATTCTCCCACAAAACATTTTAGCAAATAAATAAATACATTCACTTCCCCTTGACATTAAAATACCCTACTGTGTTCAGGTTTTAGAAAACAATTCCTGTGACGTCATTGTAGATATGTTGCACCTTTATTTAGTAGTATGTAGTTACTTTATGTCGTGGTAACATTGCAAGATCTCCTTTTCCGTTTTCACCTTCAACATTCAGTGGGTCATACAAATGCACACAAAAACATTTACGTGACTTCAATTTCAAAAAGAGGAACATTTAATTAAATTGTGTAGATATCAAATCCTCATTGCAATTATTTTTCAATGAAGAGCAATGTAAATAAAGTACATCTTCATATTTTCATTCATTAATTATATATCTGCAAGAATTCTACCAGTTTTCCTGTAGATGAATGACATCAAATAAATCTACAAATAAATATTAAACGTATTTTTCATATTATTAAAAAAAAAACTATTTAATATTTCAAAATAAGAACCCAGCAGGAATCTGCTGACATACAGTAATCGTAATGGTTATATACAGATAACCTGACCGCCAGGTGGCGCTGATAAAACAAAACACGTCCTCTATGCAGGTTTTAAGTAGAAATTCGTATAAATAAGTGAATTGTCGTAAATGGGGTTTTCTTAAGTCGAGCCCTATCAAGGATTTTTTCTAAATCCTGGTGAATCATCGCTTAATCATTCCTCCATGGATAAAATATAATAGACGTTTTCGCAGATGACCATATATGGGCATAGGTAGTTCGGAACGCCACCTGCCGGCATGAAATGAAACCCTATAGCAGTGGAATGTCGTTCGAATTTACACAGGTATTGCGCATTTTTGCGCCATTTTGACGGCAAAATCGCGTTAAATGCAGGCAAACTTGCAAATTTTGCGACCAAAGGCTTTCCTGCATTGTTACTCACACTTCGTGTAAATATGGGTTAAATCCGTTCCATATTTCTTTCAAAATAGCGAAAAATCGGACGAAATCGTCTGCTCCGAACACAAAAATTCGCGCATTTTGGCATTGCAAGCAGACGATTTCGTCCGGATTTTCGCGATTTCAAAAGAAATACAGTATGGATTTAACCCATGTTTACATCAAGTGTGGTTAAAAATGCAGGAAGGCCATTGGTCGCAAAATTTGCAAGTTTGCCTGCGATTTTGCTGTCGAAATGGCGCAAAAATGCGCAATATGTGACGACTGTCCATAGACTGCAGCTGTTCGGCAACGAACATTCCACTGCTGTAGGGTACAGCACTTTCGCACCAGGCGGCGCCTACAGTATCTCCGAAATCGTCTATTACAATTCAGTGATTCGTATTCATTTCACATTCGACGCCATATTCGTGAAATTTGCTAGGATAACAAATGTAAATTTCGCTTGTTTTTCGCTTTTTCTCACGTGAATAATTCCCAAAAATCCTTTATGGCATTTAAGAGGCCATCCGAAACCCGGTCCCCGAAACGAAATACATGTAACCAGGTCAGATATACTAGGAAGGTCATTTCGGTTCAAAACCGGAAAAAAACACACGATAATGACCCACAACTTGCATGGGGCCAGTCTTGCAACCCCGAAACGATCGACGTTAATTTTCAGCAAATCACGAAAATAGCCTTTACACCTACGAGAATTACGTCATCGACGTTAATAATAACACGATATTTGGTTTTGTTTTGCTGCGTAGCTACATGAAATCGCGGTTAAAATGGCAGCAAGGCGGAAACGTCGGAAAATCCACCCGTGCAACTTTCTTGCGCGCAATTCGTTTCCCCGCAATATATATTACGTCATCTCAAAGAGAGACTACGGAGTTGCGCGCAACATGTTGCGAACGAATGCGCGCTTTGCAAGAAAGTTGCAGAAGTCGGATTCGATATTGCAAAGCGAACGTCGTACAAAATTGGTCTACAAAATCACAACATGCAAGTTTACGGGATTTGATTTTGAATTTTTGCGAGTAGGAAAGTAATGGCAAGTGTAAAGTTACTTACCAGTGTTGTTGAGAATAGGCAGACGAAGACAATCAACGGCAATATGCCGGCTTTCATCTTCGCAGATTCGAGTAGAATGCCGAAATTGATTTAGTCGAACGTCGTGTCTTCTCTTCTTCGGTGTCTTTTAAAAATGGCAGCAAGTTGCGGCGTTTCCCTTATTACAAACTACCCCGAAAACCCAACCTCTGGTCCTAAACCACCAACCGACCGCTCCTCACTGTGCTTTCAACCGAAAAATTGCTTCAATAAATGACTTTTTTTCGCCAGGTCACGTGACGCCGATATTGACATCACGCCATCCAAATCATTGCGAAAGTTCTTCCTTTTATCATGTTATCTCACTATTGTGATACTCGCCTACGCGTCTCTCACTGCAGCCACCAGATGGCGCTACCTCGACTATGACATCACCCGCCTGCGAAACTCCACCGACTCCGCCCAGTTGATTCTCAGTTTCTCACTGCGACTACAAGGTGGCGCTAACGTACAGTGACAGTTAAAATTTATCAATGGTGTTTGCGATTACTACACCATTCATACTAATGGAAGAACTATTTTAAAATTATCATTTAATATTTTCAATATATTTAGCAATAATTTATTCGAAATGTTTTGAAATGTAAACATCCCAATTGGAATGGAAAGGAAATGTTGGAAATGTAAATATAAACAAAGGCAAATTGCTACACTGTAACACTATTGCATGATTCACAGCTATAGCTTACTCAGTTAGATAACATTTGTAGTTTGGAAAATCACTCATCGTTTATTCTTTGCAAAGCCTGTATTTTCAAATTTGACTGTATGTACAAAACAGTTAAATTAATCTCCATAAAAATGTCGTTTGGTATTATTCTTTTATAGTGCCCAGTGAAGGAATATTGGAGAAAATATGTCACTAAGAAAACTGCAACATCTCATACATTTGGATGTGCATCACTTATCCGTCCAGCAGCACTGCAGAGCACATTACTGATTCCATTTGGATCCATCTAGCAGCCGAAATTTGAAATTGGCGGTAAAACTGAAATCGGTGTCACCATAGCAACGGCGTCACACCGGCCAGTGTCATGCTGGCTGCACCACATCGTCCCGTCCCGTTCGAAACTGGAAATGGTGGCTCTTCCCAAATGTCGATCTGCCAGCGCGGGTTCGGACTTATTTTACAATATCAACGAACGTCCAGTGGACGAGATTTCATTGGAATTATTCTACAAACCTCACACGATTAGCCTTTTGACTGTTTCAGTCATTGCCCTCCTTTATTCGGCTTTTACAAGGTGATTATATATAAATTTCCGACATATATCCGCGACACGATATGAATTTAACAACGCATTATAACTCCTTGATGCATGATAACCGATAAAATCGTCTTTATCTTAACGAAACGCAATCGACGACCTTCCTTTTGTTTTCGCGTAACTGCAACTTTTCACCTTGGAAACGCCATTCAAGCTCGTATATCGTGCGATAAAAACAATCACGTGCGCAACTTTTCTTGCGCGGCGTTCGGTCGTTGCGCAATATCGGGTATCACGCAGTATGGGGAATATTGCGCGTGCAATGTTGTCGCGCAAGAAAGTTGCACGAGATTCTAAAAATGTTCATAATTTTACGTAAGGAGATAAAAATATATCTGCGTCTAGTTTCTGAACGTGCATGGTCTAGAATCACAGTATCGGTGGATGAACCGGTTCAATGTATTAAAAAAACGTACTTTGCACCATACTAATATTGCTTAATTTTTTTTACAGGGACGACAGCAATGTAGACAGTAATATTTGGAGTGGTTTATCTTGCGTTTTCTTTTCATTTCTCGTCATCAGCGTTTTGACATTTCCTAACGGTAACTATGTATAAAACTGAACAATTTTCCAAGGTGTGTTGCTGCTTATTACGTCATTTTCTAATCTTACACTTTTTTATTTACACAGGGCCGTTTACAAGACCTCATCCTGCGATATGGCGAATTGTGTTTGGTAAAATTATATAAACACATTATGAAATATGATTGAAGACACTGTTTGTTCTCTTATTACACAAGGTCTTGAAAAATAAATGTCACTTGAAAATAATTAGTTACATAGGAAAGCATATTTTTAATTATGACAATTAAACTGGAAATTTAATGGAAATATGTTATTCGTTGTGTAAAAGTATTTGTGCATGTCTTATTATGGTTGCCTTGTCACGTGATAAGAAGGTTTCATTATTCAAGGCTAGATTTTATAATAATCCATTGTGAAAATAGGAAAATCATTTGCAAATTATAATGTATAAAACAAGAAAAAGTAACCATGAAATTTACAATGAATTTAGTTTTTCATGGTTTTCATGGGAATTTCCACAATGAATCCCAATAACAACTGAAGGTTTATTATTTTTTGTTTCTTATTTTAAAAACCAACACGGCAATATTTTTATATATCCTGCACATTAAATTATTTTGGAGCTATATTAGTGACTTCAATCGTTCAACGGTTCGTATCTAATTTTATATTAATTCCCTAATTTCTATTTAGGCATGAGTGTGCTCTACTTAATGGCTCTGTTGCTAATCCTATTCCAAGATTACGATTCTGTGAAATCAATCATGTATTGGTTCTACCCAGATCTGAAAGATTTTCATATTGACATGGAGAAAGTAAGAGTCGTTTGATGGCGCGCGTGCGAATGAATTATAACAATCCCTATCGTTTCCTCTAGGAATATGGAGTGAACTGCTCTGACATTACACTGGAAAAAGTTTGGAATCACGTTGATGTATTTGCTTTTGGCCATTTTTTCGGCTGGGCCATGAAAGCCATTTTGGTCCGACATTACGGTATATGTTGGACCATAAGTGTCATGTGGGAAATAACAGAGGTTACAATTTAATTAATACAATCTGTACAGTGTTTTATAAAATGAAAAGTACCTACTAGAAATATGTGTTCATTTCTTAGGTTGCTTTTGCTCATTTACTACCCAATTTTGTGGAGTGTTGGTGGGATGCCCTTGTTCTCGACATAATCCTATGCAACGGTCTCGGCATTTGGTTCGGCATGGTTATTTGCAAAAAACTTGAAATGAGGACTTACAGCTGGGAAAGTATCAAGTTGGTATTATTTTCAGCAATATTCCTCATCATCATTTTCCTATTTATATATTACAAATAAAACATTTAATGTACAACAACCAACAATCCCGCAGAGATATTCAAACGACACCAGGAAAAATCCGACGTGCCGTGTTACAATTTACACCAGAAAGGTTATAATATCATGCAAACATATATTAATTTAAAATGTAAATTACTAAACATTAAGCATTAATTAATTGTTTTTATAGTTGGACTCATGTCCGCTGGTTAGATCCAAATTGCACGTACATGAGGTTTGTGGCGGTTTGCGAACTGGTCATTATGTGGCAGGTAATTGCTTCTATGTAACCTACTGTGGTATTAATAGCTGTGGTAATTTTAACACGTTTCTATTGTATAGGTCAGCGAATTGAATACTTTCTTCCTGAAACACATTTTTGAAATTCCCCCCGATCATCCGTTCTGCGTCGGCCGCATATTACTCGTGGGTGTTATTGTGGCACCATCTATCAGGTCATTTAAATAATCAATATGTTTTTTGTCTTGTTTATATACCAATCAATCAATGACAGAAAAAAATTATAAAATCCAATTTTTAATTTACAGACAGTATTACGTGTACGTTACGGACACTCGGTGTAAAAGAGTTGGCACTCAGTGTTGGGTATTTGGGTACGTATCATTATTATACTCCTGATAAATTCATTATATTTGAATATGGTCATTATAAAGTGAAACCTGTCTATGTTGGAATAACAAGGGGCCAAACACATTTCCACAATAGACAGGTTTTACTGTAATTTGTTCTTTTTAAATCATAATGCAATGCCATTTTACCAAATGTATGTTCACTGTGAAACAACTTAACTTTACATTTTAATATTTTATTTTAATTAATTACTTAATTTATCTATAAAACAAAGGGCAATTTTATTAACGTTAAATCATATTCTTTTACAATTTGTCATTATTATCCTGATAAAGTCATGATATCCTGTTTTTGAAAATGAGTAGACACCTTGTTAGATTCTTGAGATTAATCTTATTTTCATGTTCAAGGGCCATTACTCTAACTGAGGCAATAATATGCATCAAATTTGGCATGGAGCTGTTCGCGCAGACGGAAATAGTAAACATCATAATCTGGCTCGTGATTCAAGTAATTTAAAATACTATGTCGGTGTGTTATTGCTGCAATGTGAAATTAAATTCTGAAATGTTTTTAATTCTAGTTCATCATGAGTGTGATGTGTTTATACATTTGTGTTTTGTGGGCAAGACGTTCAAAGGTAAATTGATGTCAAAACGTGCGTTCGCAGTACAAATCGCAACATGACGCAGTTATACTTTTTTTCATCATTACAGCCTAACGTGTACAGCAATGGAAACGCACTGTCAATCGATTCACCTTGTCACAATGATGTAGGGGAAAATGCGATTAAATGCGGACAACATGGTTACGGACCGCTCATCGACGAGAAGGAAACGAGTGACGATGACAAAGACACAGCGAAATGCAAACTGCGAAAGATGAATGTTTATGAAGACTAATCTCACGGTTATAAGTCTGTTAGATTTATTACCAGCCTCATTAGCATAATATTCTGTATTGTTACCTCTGCAATATCAACTATTGTATTACGTCTTATCAAAAGTATTTTTCCATTCAATTTGGTCGGTGAAAGTGAAATCCATGACGAATTGAACCGTGTCAATTTTTGCAAATTAGGAATGAATAGTTCACTGAATCTTCACAAAAATTGACGACTACTTATATGTCAGAAAACACACTGTTGTTTGTCTCAGGATAAGCGTGGTTTCATGCAAGAACCGCCCCTTTACAGGGAAATCTGTCACGCGTAACGACCGATAAGTGACAATTTGTACCAAAAAATATATAAACATCTTTGCCAGAGACAAACTTAGACACTAGTCAATTCTGCCTATTGCTATTGCTATTGCATGTTACATTTCTGGTGCCAAATTGACAAGAATTGTTAAGCCGCATTTGTCGCATTACGATAAGTTGTAGTGCAATGTGTGTAAAGTACTATTCGTAGTTTTACTTGCAGCCGTTTATTTAAACGTATCGTGTGGAAAAAACTTGCAGTTGAGATTGTCACGATAGCATTTAAACGAATACTAGTCAGTTCAAAAGTGTTCCTATAGATTACGAACGCTATTGACCTCGTTTGTCATTCCACACGCTCGGGTACATTAAGTGCCTGGTTAGTAGTATTTCAACGAGATTGCAATTCTCATTGTAGTAGGATCTGATATATTACGATGTACACGTGTGAAATAAATGTGCATCTGTATTTTCATTCAAATGATACGTTCAACACGCGTATTCTTGTCACTCGCCGTTAAAAACTCGCGATACCAAATTACGGGTGGTATATTTAATTTGTGTTCTACTTCTGCCAGACGTGTAACCATTTACCAGTTTCACAACATGTGGCCCTGATGAAAAACGCTGGAGCCAGCTAAAGTGGGCTAACCCATACCAACTGGATATTAAACTATAATCGTGTTCAATAAACAGATAGATATAATCAAAATTGTAACTTGCATTATAAAAAGTAAATCAGTATGTCTAGGCTAGAATAATAAAAGGGCATACGTACAGTAGTTATAAAATAAAACTATGCAAACTGACAACTAAGCGAAGTAATTGTTTTAAAAAGCAAAAAAAAATCATTCATCATTTGAAAGTAAAAAATAAATACAATCCAGGGTGTAAGCTGAACTGGAAAACTTGGAATTATGCTGGAATTTTTGATATTATCCTTGAAATTCTGGAATTATTCATTAAATTCTAGGAAATTAATAATGTTGTTAGAGATTTAGCATTGTCTGCTTAATGACTAATAGTATCATTCGAGGAAAAAAGTAAACATCCTTGTTTATCCCTTACAGAAAAATACTGCAGTTATGTGCAATTTAATGGTGCTTTTTTACGTTTTTATGAATGAAAAGTACCATTAAATTGCACATAACTGCAGTATTTTTCTGTAAGGGATCCTGGAAATGTACTAGAATATTTTGAGTATAAACAGTTCAATTAAATTAAATTATAACATTTTCCAGGATTTAATAAAGAATTCCAGTCCATTTCCAGGATTAACAGGTTTCCTAGTTCAGTAGATACTATACTAATAAATGCACGTGAAAAACAAGCAAGTTCCTTTGTTCGTCAGTTTGTAAAGTAACAGCAATAAAGATGGCTGAAATAGGCCTAAGTTCCAACAATGAGGTTCCAACCCCCGCCCATAATAACAGTTATAATCGCCATTTTGCTCAAATCGCCGTGAAAATGGGAGGAAAACTTGGCATCAAGCGAGAAACCGAAGCCAATGACGTTATGGGACAATGAAATGCATAATTTAAGTAACAATGCCGAAAATTTGGTGAAAATCGATGAAACGTGCGACGAAAAATGGTTTGAATTTGGCGCTCGCACCTGATTGGACAATGTCCGCGTGGCGCCATCCATGCCCCATTCCCATTGGTCGCCGTTCACAAACAGCGGTCTGGGAAGAGAGCAACGTCCGTAAGCGGGTGCGGATCCGACGATTCAACCCGATCCGCATCACTCGCAATCCTTATGTTAATATGGATGTTTCTATTCACAAACGAGGTCATAGAAATGACCAACTGACCGATTGACATCCAAATGATATTTTGTCATAGTGGCCATAGTTGTTTTTGCCCGTTTGTTGTTACATCATAATTTTTTATTCTATAATTATAGCTGCCATGCAATGAGCTGATGTACTACTTTCAATAAAATCAAGAGTGTGATCAATTGGTGTGATAAAATGAATAATTCCATGCAACGAAATTTTCACAATTTAATACCAAATTAATTCCCATTTATACCCTATCCAGAGTTTAGAAGACAAAAAAGTGAGCATCTCGATCCCTCCCCAAAGTGCGAAAGTAGACTCGCCGTATACACGTGCATGGGCGAGTCTCACTCGAAGGAGAGGGGGGAAACTCACGGCTCAACGGTTTTGCCACTCGTCTTCTAAACTCTGGATGGAGTATAGCTTATAATTTTCAAGGAATTAAACTATGTAGAAATAGAATTCCATAATTGCTTTTCAATTTTGAACTTTTTTAATTGTTTGTTTCCAGATTAAAAAATGTTTTTTGTTCACAAATGTTGTCATTGTTTCTAAAATTTGATGCTATCTGTGATTCAGACTGCATGAGGCGGTTTTTTCACACGCGTGTGACGTCATCGCACGGCAAATGCTGCTAAATTGTACACTACCCATGCAAGTCAGCGCTCGTTTCTACCTCAGCGCTCCACCGCGCATGCTCATATCAATCCTTAAAGCGCCATTGCCGGCCATTGCCTTGGCCATTGCGTGACAAACAAATTCGAGGGTTGGATGCTGGGTATCAACAGTGGGATGGGTATTAGGCAGGATGCTGAGTAGCAACGGTAGGATTGGTAGAGGGTAGGATGCTGAGTAGCAACGGTTCCGCGCTTGCGCGTCGGATGAAAGCGCGCTTGCCGCAGACGCTTGCTACGATCATCAATCTGGCTGCATGTTATGATATGGAGTGCATGAGATGGAAATGACTTGGATGGGACATTAGAAAAGCGGAGGAGGTCGGGTGGGCTGGCTGGACCGCACTTTGGTCCGAGCATTCGTCGCCAACTGTTGTCACTTCTACACTAAAGCTTCGAAATTTTAGTTGGATATTTTTTTGCCGGCCGTATTCCGCGGATTTCCGAATATATAACAATCATGGCGTCGATAGTGCAAGCAAATACCTTATATTACGCAGGTTCTCGGAAATTCCAGTGGATGACAGAATATTCTGGATTGGACATCGATCAGGTATTTTCCTCATTGCAGGCTACATATTTGTATTTTTCAATATATGAAATAACAGTTTGACGAGTCGTTATAAAATTACACGTGATCTACGTACCACGCAAAATGCATTGGAAAATTAATGCAGTTAAAAAAATCACATGTCAAAATGTATTTTATGAACTATCTTAAACGTTGTCCAGGTTTCCATCTGCTGTTTGTATTTTAACCCCATGACATTATATCTATAGATGTTGCGCAATATGATAGCGGAAATTTCACTGGTTATAATTTATTTGTTTTCAAAAAAGGCGCGGTTTTTGTCATTTTAATTTACTCACGCTCACATTTCCAATTAATTACTTGCATTAAAAACTATTATTTTACCAAATTTATTATTTTGTTAATTATATATAGCTGCGTTTATAATTAACACAGGAAATGATTTGCAGATTTTTGTTTGTAGAATTTTAAATACACTAATTTTTAAGAGTGCGCAAATGCACGTGGACCAATATTTGTTATTGTGTATGTGACAGATTATATTTTGGTTGTTTATTTTTTATGAAGTAGAAATGGCACTGAAATTATTGTATAAACAAACAAAAAACGAGACTGGTTTTTACAACAAGAATAAAAAATGAGGCCAAAATGAAAACGAAAACAATGCGATTGTGGTTTTCTTTAATTTATAAATTGATTTTGGTAGGTTTGGTTATATGGCACAAGATGGCCTAAAAATACCTTACATATCAACATAATCACTTATGCATTGCATGCAGCCATTGTCCAAATCAATTAACGTAATTTCCATACAACAATGGATAGTACTATATAGATAATAATTACAAATTACTAATTTCCTATTTCAGTTTCTGTTTCCAAAAACAAAAAATATTTCTTGCCTATATGACGATTTTTTGTAGGTAATTCCCTTACAGTCAACTGAAACATGCATGCCAATTACATTATACTTGATTATACATGGGACCAGTAATTTTCATACAGTCAACTATTTTAATAAAAGGGGAAAAACATTGAAATGGTGTATTTATTCAGTGGAAACTGTGAGAAAAATTAATAATATAATTTCCATTATAGTCAATAAATTCCAAGATTTCACTCCAATAAAATCCAAGTATATACTAATTGAAAGATGTTGTTGTCATTTAAAAATGAATTCTGTTTTTAAATATTCAGGTGGTTATATTATAGATAAATACAAATATTTACTGTAGAATAAAACCAACAAAATATAAAAGAAAGTTCAAAATGTAAGACTGTATAAAAAGTTGCTATTGTTCCAGGGTTGATTTATCCTTGCTTCCTGCATTTATGTGCAAGCTGTTGTAAAAATGGGCGTGTCCTGCATTTTAAAAATGTCTTGCCATAACTTCACAGTAGTGTAATCGTTTTCTTCATTATAGATAACGCAGCTGTATTGTATTTTAGACATATACATATCAAACCACATTACATTGTAGTTAACAATTTAATTGCTGTCGTATTTTAAATGGGAAAATAAACAACGGTATTTTTAGCTTGAGTTTAAGATTCGAAATAGGCCTATTATAATTAGGGTGTGTCTGCCCCTTAAAAAAACAAAAATAACAAAATAACTGGAGGACAGGGCCTACCTAAATAATTCCACCAACCAGAAAGTGAAATTGTAATTTCTAACCATGACCTGAATGAAGGTTAAAACCAGTGTAATTTCGTACACAACTTGAGTGACCTACAGCTATATTTAGAGAAACAGACGCCATATTTGGAATGTTTACACTTTCCTACCTTTGCAAATTGCTTACTAAACTCTTGCAAAACACAACTGTTTATATTCTATACCCATTTTACCAGTTAATTATCGCAGTAAACGTCACAAAGTTAACACAAAGTAAAGTAAAATGAAATCATTAGGTCATTTTGCAGCAATAGTCTACCAGATGGCGTCATAGAAGTCTGAATTATATCAATGAAACATTCTTTCAAAAATAAATTGAGACATAGTGGCGCCACCTACTGAATATTTTTGAAACTCTTTAAACAAAATGTGTAATATTTATATAGTTATGGCCTTATTTCATACATTATTCATGTAAATATTACATGGAAAAATATAATACAAAATCAACAATGTTGGTGATGACATTTTACTATCAATGACGTCATACGATTGACTTTTAATATTTGACACGCCCACTTAACATTAACATATATACACCTGTTGTGCAAAACCGGATTATTTTTTTATATAAACACGAGTGCAATATAATATTTTTATTTATGGGTACTTTGCATTTTGACCTCAAACTGTGGTTTCATTTTTGTGTGTATGTACATTGATATCTTATTAGTTAAGGGAGTGAAATTTGGGAATAGTATGATGATATGCACTTTGCACATTAAAAGTATGCTGTTCTTGTTTCAGGAATTAACCAACAACCCATTTATTACATTACAGGAAATCTAAACACAAAAAAAAACAATGAAATTTTTGTATCTAGCCTCAAATCAGAAAGAACAATGTAAGATAATCTAAACACTAGTTACTTTTTCTTCTCGCTTATCAGATTATAATTTCCACCCTCCCCCCCCCCCAAAAAAAAAATGGAGAAAGAATAAATGTCAAGGAAAATGTAAAGTATTTTACCCTTAGAACCGGTTATTTAAATTCGTGTGCCCCTAAATAAAGTCCTAAATAAAGTGAATGTGCATGCTGGAAACATATTGAAACGACCCCAATAGCATTGTAAATATTACAAGCCTACATGATGTGAATTTTTATATTAATCAAAAATTCCGGCCTTGGAAGACTTGTTAAAAGTTAAACTGCAATTTGGCGGTTTTTCATGTAAAAAATACAACTTAAACCGGAAACCAAAGTCTGCAATTATAGCAAATTACAAAAATGAAATAATATTATATGTATTTATTTTTAAATATTAAAATAACTTATAGGCCTATTATTTACATACAGAAAATACAAAATTGCTACTGTTTTAATTGGCATTTTGAAAATTGGCAGCCATTTTAAAACGTTTTTTATTTGGCATTATTTCAAAACAGTTATCACATTATTTCAACCTTGGTGTAAAATAATAAATAAACTAATAAAATAGATAAGTTTCATATTCAAATGTGGAAATTTTTATTAATAAATTCCACCAATCATATAATATTCTCATCTATGCAGCATAACTTGCAACTTTGAACTTTCTTCTTAAATCTTTATAGAATAAGTGGGCAATTTAAGCATGTTATTTAAATTAAAGTATTAAACTACCAATTTCGGTATTAAATTTAGTGCAGTATTATATATGTGATTTACCAAGATGGAAAACTATATACTATTATTAGATTATTATTGGAAGTATTTGGAATTAAATTTAAACTTTAGAAGGATATTTAGGTTTCAAAATGCAAAAGAAAACACGCAAAAACGTTCAAGGAAAATGTTAGCTTCACTGCAGTGCATACAATTTTAAACCTTGATTGGCTGGTAAAATATTTGATATAGCAATCTGGATATTAATAATGAATATAGAAGCAAACAATGGGTTCTGTTATTAAATTATTATATATGGTCAGTGGATCATAAAGCAATCGATGTTCAAACAATAATCTCATCTTATATATATTGAATCATGCAGGATATTTTTGTGTTTTTTAATCCAAAAACTGGGAAACAATTTTGCAGTTGAATTTTGTACTGGGACAAGTTTTTGCACTTGTTGCTGCCATCATATTGAGGCTTTACATCAGACCCAGCAAAGATATGAACTCAACTATAATACGCCATGTGTACTGTATGATGATAGGATTCAGTATGCTTTACTTCTGCTTCGGCCAGTAAGTATTTGTATATATTTATTACATATGCATTTAGTATACTAAATAATATTGTTATTTTTTCAGTCACCTTTTCCACGTGGTTGTGGAGTCAACAACATGTTACATCATTATGAAGATGGCACCACCACAGCATATGCCCAGGTGCTCCTTGCTAAAAATACAATTAAACCTGTCAAGTTGACCACCTCATAAGTTGACCACTGTATAAGAAAATAAGAAATGGGGAAAATTGACAATTTCCTGTCCTGTAATTTGACACCATGATAAGACAACCTAAGAATAAACCCCAGGAATGAATTTCTATTTTGTGACGTCATCGACCGATTCTGACTTCATATTGGCTGCCAATAAAACTTTCTCCCTAATTAGTTATTTTTAACTAGAGCTGCACTTCACAAGTGTATCATTTTAATTCTATGTATATAATACCTACAGTTTAGTACTACAGTGAAACCTGTGAATGTGACCACCCTTATATATTGACCGGATTTTTTTGGAACCCAGACTGGTCAACATACACAGGTTTCACTGTACTGTCTTCTCATCTAAAGTTAAACAAAACCTGTCTTTAGTGGAATCATAACTTAATAAAGTCCCCACAAGACTGTACGATTTAGTTACACGATTGCCAGTTTTTCCACCTTACGCAGGTTCCACCTGGACATTTTACTGTGTAGTCCTGAATTCCGTATATTATTTCAATTAAATATAATGTAGGTCTGACTTATTTACAGGGTGGTGCTCGTTTTTGCAATGATGTACCTATCCGCGGTACACCTCATGCGACAAGTCTACAGTTACGGCTCGTACACGCTGGACATCACGGGGTAAGTTGTCACGCGTTTAGTTATAACCCGTGATGCAGTGTTACTTCTATCCTTGGATTTGTAGACCGATGATGATAGTGACGCAGAAGGTGACCAGCTTTGCTTTTAGTCTTCACGATGGTCTAGCGAAAGACAGGGAAAGTCTTACGGCGGATCAGACCAAGTTGGTCATCAAGTAGGTACCGTTGCAAATAAGTTTTTCCCATATGAAGTGTGTGTACTTCATTTATTTAGAATGGCTTTTATTTTGTAGAGAACTTCCCTCATTGTTGGAATACTACAGTTACATCTTCCACTTCCAATCGCTGATGTGCGGTCCGACGATATTTTACAAAGATTACGTGTCGTTCATCGAAGGACGCCATTACCCGATAGCCGAGAAGGGCAAAGAGACAGAAGTGAAGGAACCATCACCGACAGTGAGTTTAAGATGCTATTGGACGATAGTACAGTGAAACCTGTGTATGTTGACCACTAGCACGTAACTTTTTACAGGCCGCAGTCGCGTCGAAGATTGCCGCAAGCGTGTTCTTCGCTCTCGTACTTTTACACATATTGCCGCTTTTCCCAATCAGACGAGTTATAGGTGAACAATCTCGCATATAAATAGATAGACATTAGTTTACCGGATGTTAACCGGTGCGCAACACTGTCCGTATATAGATGATGACTTTGTGCTGAACACTTCCTTGTTTTACAAAACCCTCTACTTATTGGTGGCCACCGCTGTTGTCCGTTCCAAATATTACCACGCTTGGCTTTTGGGTAAGTCAACTTGAATGCTTCAGACAGGTGTGTTTTCTCACTGTAATCGATGTTCGCGTATTGCTTTTTTTAGCCGATGCCATTTGCAACGCGTCTGGATTAGGCTTCAACGGATGGGATGGTGATGGCAAACCAAAGTGGAACTTCGTGTCCAATGTTGATGTGGTCAAGTTCGAGGTTAATTAATTGAGAGACATAATATAAGTATCTACAGTCCAACCTCCATAACTGAAACTTCCATATAATTCAATTGCAACTTGCATGCGTAACTGAAACTTCAATCATTGAAAAATCCATTACTGAAACCTCCATAACTTAAAACTTGCATACGTAACTGAAACCTATATCTGCAAACTCCATAACTGCACCTGCATAGCTTAAAACTTGCATAACTGAAACCTCTATATCTGCACCTCCATAGCTTAAAACTTGCACAACTGCAACCTCCATAACTGAAACCTCTATAACTGAAACCTCTATATCTGCAACCTCCATAACTGCACCTCCATAACTGAAACCTCTATATCTGCAACTTGCACAACTGAAACCTCCTTAACTGCACCTCCATAGCTTAAAACTTGCATAACTGCAACCTCTATAACTGAAACCTCTATATCTGCAACCTCCATAACTGCACCTCCATAGCTTAAAACTTGCATAACTGCAACCTCCATAACTGAAACCTCTATATCTGCATCCTCTATAACTGAAACCTCTATATCTGCAACTTGCACAACTGAAACCTCCATAGCTTAAAACTTGCATAACTGCAACCTCCATAACTGAAACCTCTATATCTGCAACTTGCACAACTGAAACCTCCGTAGCTGAAAACTGTATTTTGTTCCTCGCCACAATCCCTATTCTTCCCAAGTTAACTTTTTCTATAACTTAATTTCCTATATCTGAAACATATTTTTATGTCTCTGCACAAAAATAAAATTAACTTTTATCAGAGAAACTTTGTTATAAATGTCAACTATTTTCTCAGCGTGCGAGAAAACTGTCCAAAAAGTTAAATTTGAGAAATTGGCTGACATTTAAGAATATTTTCAAGCAAAAGTACTTCCTTAAATGAGACTTTCGATAACTGAAAGTTTTCCCTTGCACTTTCAGTTATCGAGGTTCGACTGTATATACTATGAATTAGTGGTGCAACAATTTTCTATAATATATGTCGAACGTTGCATTTTTATATAGATGGGTTTAAGCTTAAGAGATTCCATGCTTCACTGGAACCGTAGTACGATGCTCTGGTTAAGGAGGATAGTTTACGAGAGGACAACGAAAGCGAGGACTTTTCTAACATACGGGCTTTCAGCCATCTGGCATGGTTTCTATCCCGGCTACTATATTACGTTCGTCACGGGTTCCCTTTTCACGCTAGCTTCCAGAAACGTAAGTTAATTATCCGTTAAGTATATAGCTGCGGGTTATTGACATTTTTTGCCAGGCTAATTAAAAAATTGGCATTCGATCCAGTCAAGAATTTAATTCTACCGTTATTATGTGTCTGTAAAATGTTTTCTTTCTCAACTTTTCAGGTGCGCAGATACATCAGACCGTATTTCCAGACTAGTCCGTCAATGTCCCGAATCTACGATGTCATCACCTTTTTGACGACAAAGATCTTCATGGCTTATCTCACTTTTCCTTTCATACTCCTTGAGTTTTGGCCCTCAATCAGACTCTACTGGTACTGTATGAAAATATTCTCCCCCATTTAACAGTGCATAAGATGAATGATTTCCAATTTTTAACAGGAACATGTACATGTGGCTCCACGTGGTGGCCGTACTGGGTGTTTTCGTGTTACCCGCGATCGTCCCGCAAAGGAAGGGTACAACTGACAACCGAACACCCATCAAGGAACAGTAACCAAATAGTTAGCACCTCAAAATGGACGCATTATTTGAAGAGTGGACAAAGAGGTGTTGCGGCGTTTCCACGATACGAGGGAACTTTCTCAGGAATTAATCCCAAATTCCTTTTTACCGTATTGTTCATCATTGGCAGCAGCAATCATCTATTGTTATTTACTTTTATAGTGTTTATAGAGGGAAACGTTACCGCATTGATTCCCTTAATTTGCAAATTATACTTTTTTTAAGTGCATATCAGATGATACGCGAGACACGCCGACAAATCCCCCTCTTACGATGCGAATACTTTTAAAAACGGTTGTCCTGTGTGATTTTTTAAAGGTTTAATTTATTCAATTCAATGTTTTAGAGTGTTCTTGGACCGTTTCTATAGATTCACTAACAATATATATGTACAGAATGTATACTAAGTCTCGCAACGACAGCGCATGCGTGCTTCGCGTGTGTTTTGTTCGCCAGAATTATGTGACTATTTTAAATAGAGATTTTAGTTCATCTACATGAGCAATGAGTGTTGTCGTCCAGTACAAAACCGAAAGAATAGATATATAAAAATGAAAGTTGGCTATATGTCATTTTTGGATAAGTTCCATCTATCCAAACGAAGACAAACATTAACATATTTAATTCCCTCCCCACCATTTCTTAAAAGTTCGAGGTCACCAGACAAAAACCAAACAAGACTTAATGTTTCTCATACACTTGATAAAAACTTCACGTAACAACTTTCTTATCTATAACATGGTTGTTACTTTTCATCCCTTCACGGTTCAAGTTGAAAGTCATATATGAACAAATATTATATATAGTCTTCCCAACAATTTAATAAAACACCGAAGTAAAATTATTAAAAAAATGTGTCATTGCCGTGTTTAATATAGTTATACTGTGCCCCATGTTGTGCATATACATGGGCAGAAAATTTGTGAAAATCAAGCTAGCCGTGAACATTTTATCATTGATTTTACCATGTAAATTCACTTAAACCCTAATGTGTGTGCAATAAATAAATTACATACTTTGCAACATGAAGTTGGAAAGTTCCGAATTCGGTTCATATTTTGTATTTGACTCCGTTTTTGACTACCTGGTCACGAATTTATCCTCACATTTGCTCAAAAGTAAACGGATTTTACGGAAATAATGAATAGTAAATAGAATTTAAAAATTCGAACTTACCGCCGTTTCTGCTGCATTGCTATGGGAAATATGCTGTTAGGTGGAGCGCCGTTACACATTTGGTTGAAAACACCGAATGCTGAAGCGTCATCACAACTAGAAAGTAGAAATAAATTACTGATATAATTGCATGCGTTGAATAAATATACCCTAGGCGTAAATTGCGATTAATTAACATGTTTTTTAACCAGATAATTCAATTTTTTTTATCCAATGGGATAACTGAACTTTCATTTGAAATTTATTGTACATTACCATTATCATTTTCCAACACAAAATATGAACAAATTAATTGATTGATACTGTTGGTTCGAACATCAATACTTGATTAATATTATATGCATGAATAATGAAGCGACAACAAATACATATGTATAATAAAAACATTAATAAACAGCCATCCAAATGTCAGATTGATTAGATTTTCCTAGCTCCTACACAGATTTTGCATTAAAATACTTACCTAAAATTCCAATATTTCTTTACTCCATGTTGTGTAAAACTTTGAACAGTTCTACTAATGTTCTACAATACAAAAATGGAACAGTTCAGCAACTACATTGCAGTTCAGCATCAGGAGAATGTTATAAAGCCAACAGAGAACAAATTACATTCAGCTTGAAGGGCTCAATCCTGTTGAACTTTGAACCTAACAAGGTAGTCGGACTGTTCCATTCTCAAGCAAGTCGGGGGGAAATAAATGGTGGGGAAGGGGGTAACATTAAAAAAAATATTGAAGCTGTTATTTTTTGGAGGTTTCACTATGTATTTCACAAATTCGATTAAAATAAATTTGCATTTTTTGACAATAACTTTCCCGCTTGTTTGTGAATCTCAAGTTTATTTGGGCAACATCATTCAAAACGGTACCAATATTTTGTTGGTAACCAAAAATAAAGGTTTTATAGGGCATTCATACATTTCTTCAATCTCAAAGAATAACAAGACTTGACGTGCAACTCTCACTTCTATCGTACAGTTAATTACCAACTTTTTCCACCACGTTCATTAAATACCGTAATCACATACAGTCCATTCACTGAGATTATAATTTATTACATCAACGTGTGACACGTAAAGCCTGGGAAACCGCAGCCATTTCTGCACTGGACATTGGCGTCAATCCAAACCCTCTCAACTCCGGTTTCCCCTCAATCTCTTGCAGCTTATTTACATTTGTATGCAAGTTCTCCCTTAATACTCCTATTTCATCATCAAGAACTTTTGCATCTGTAAAAATCAATTATATATACTTACTGGATAGAATTAAATACATATATGTTAGTTATATACCTACCTTTTTCCATGAATTCTTTAATCATTGCCTTTTCCAATTTAAGGAATGTGCTTCCTATACATACCCATGATTTTTTATTACTACCTTTCTTTATTTCATTCACAAGACCTCTAAAACAGCCACATTTATGTTACTTTAAACAGACATGGAATATGTGAATTACATAGGTAATTTTACAGTACCGGAGACCTTCTCGGTTACTGTTTCTTTTTCGATCCAGATCTACAATTTGGTGTTTATCGGTTAGGATTTTTTCAGCTATTTCTTCAACTTGTCTTAAGTATTCGAGAACTTGCTGCGGATCTCGAGCCATGTTAACAGTCGGCAAACACCTGCAAAACAAGGTTCACATGAATGTCAGATTTTTTAATTATTACATGTACATAACAGAATAATTCAGTTAATATACTAATCCACAATTTAATGGTTTCAGTTTTATATGTTGGGATTTATTTCAGAACATGTCAAATTCAAAATTTACTCGAATATTTTGTTGATTTGAACTTGATTTGTACATCTTCAAATTGTTGAATTCATCAAGGGTATTCTTCATAGTTGAACTGTCTTCTGAAGTTTATTTCTTTCTGTCTTTGTCTAGCTTCCTGACGTCGTTTTTCTGCTTTTGAAAGTCTCACTTCTTTTTCTATCTCGTTAATTTTTCGTTTGGCGTTGATTGTGGTGACAGTTTGAGGGCCTTGGGTACCTTGAGGACTTCCCACGCCTTTTCGGTCCAATTTAGGCACCGTCCTCAAAGGAAATCGTCTGCCTTCACCTCGAGGTCCCAACCCACTGTCCCCATCCCATCCACATTTCAACATCATCTTATAACCTACATTTGCTGGTGGGATTGCAAAAGATTGCGGAATCACACATTGTTTTTCCAGTTTTTCTCCATTTTTACATTCAACTTTTCCATCATCCAGCACTTTTAACGATGAATTCCCTGTCCAACCACTTCCAACCGTCATAGATATACTTTCACCAGTTTTTATAGTTGTGTTGTCATTCGGAAAAACCAAGTTTTCGTAAAAGTTACGGATGTTCAATCCTTTTAGGCCTAAATCAGCGATGACACTTTTCTGCTCAATTTCTTCCGTTTGTGAACGAGATTCGGATTCAATTTGGACAAATGACGATGATGATTGTGCTGATACGAATAACTTTGTTGGCCAAGCCATCCTGCTTCACAAATTAAGGCAAAACTCGAAATAAAATTGTAAAGAACGATCTGTTATCGATGGTCCGCCATATTCGTTTTCCGATACGTACCGGTACGTACCGACGCGTACCGAATATCGAACGATTCCAAGATGGATTCCTCCACAACTTCGAAATTTCAACAACTTGCTCACCGTTGATTTACGATGTCACTTTCCACGATAATGATGCGCAATGCCAAGCGAGTACTTAGCAGCCAGTTTCCTATTTTCACCGTTTCAGGTAGAATTTGTGGATTCAGTTGCTCAACTGCGAAAAGGATCGAACAATCGCCGGATGAAATCGACGCCATGCCAACTTTTAAATACGCTGCTAGTTCGAAAAAATCGCTCAAAACTAACCGTGTTTATATATGGGGATCGGCGTTGACCGGTGCTTTAGGCATTCCCCAATACTTGAAACCTCGGAAAGGGATGTCAAAAAGAACGATACAACAACGACCAGTCCGTCTGCAATTTGCGTACCACCATGAAGTACGCTCTTCGATGAATCATGGATGAATGCAGTGAAGCCCCGCCTCTTTTACGCTAATCCAATCGCCGCTATCCCCCGCTCTCTCGTGTAACGAATCGGGGAAAGCGACATTTCGGCGCGAGTTTTGAATTAGTATCGATGAGATATTTCAGTTTTTAAACTTCTGTGCAGTAATTTGAATCTAAAATCACATTGTATATGTATTCCTGCGTTCAAAATAAGTAAAAACAAACATTTTTAAGAATATTTTTAGGCTGTAAGCAATTGCTGTAAGGGCAGCCATTGTTACATTAATATACGTGATAAATAAGCTTAAAGGTGAACAGAAAGCTTTTTCATGCCTGGCTTGAATTTTACACTGTTTATTCAAAAAATGTCAAGGAATCTAGTAGAATCA
>JAQIWR010000175.1:0-26606 GCA_034695945.1 Glomeris hexasticha
GTGTTTATAACACTTAAAGGTGAACTGACACGGTTTTGTAAGGTACCCTGAAACTTAAACTACCTGAAGAAAAGTCACGAAGAAAGTAAGTGGTGCAACGAAATGTCTGTGAAAATTAGTAAAAAAAAGTTATTAGCCGTCAAAGTTTGCTCGTGAGAGCGTTTAGACGTCCTTACTCGATGACCCCCTATCCAGAAAGCCAGGGGAGCATCAATTATAACAGTCTCGATAAAGCTAAGGTCAAACTTTGACATCTAATAACTTATTTTACTAATTTTCACAGACATTTTGTTGCACCACTTGCTTTCTTCAAGACTTTTCTGCAAGTAGTTTAAGTTTCAGGGTACCTTACGAAACCGTGTCAGTTCACCTTTAAAACTGTGCTATATATATTTAAATGTGCAAAACAGTTTTGAAAAATGTTAAAATGTGACAAAAACCGTATTAAAAACATTGTTAAAAACCATTATAAAAATGTGGCAAGAATGTTAAAAACTACTATGAAATATTTCAAAAACTGCACTAATAACAGACGGAAATTATGTTATGAAAAACCTGCAAATTGCTTTAAAGCCCATAGGTAGGCCTATATATGTTATAATTTATAATACTTTTCCAGTTTCCATGTGTATTATGTAGTTCATTACTTATGAAGTAGTATAGGCACACATGAAGTGCATTAAATTGCCGCTTGGGTGACGAAGGTGGGTGGGATAGGGATAGGTAGGGAGGGGGGAGGGGGTAGGGATAGACTATTTTTTGGGGGAGTTTAATTTCAGATTGAGTAATTCAATTTTCTTGGTCGCTCATTAGAAATGTCGGGTGGGGGGTTTTTCTCAAGTTTTCTTCCGTTGCCACCCACCCCATGCACCTAACCCCTCCCAACCCCCCTCTACGGGAGAAGTGAAGTGTTCTTGATTGGATTAAAAACAGGGCTAATGTCAGGACTTGACACGAACCCGGGCCAAATTAACACGTGATTTACGCCCTTAGACCTCCCCCCCCAACCCCCCCTTATAATCCCATCTTATAGCATCGTGGTCCCAGAAAACCCAGTAACAAAAAACCCCATATAGATAGACGGTAGACATTTAGGCCTATAACTCGATTTTTTGCCCCATCCCCCCCCTCCCTGGCCCCCCCTTTCCATTCGCCTCGTATACAATATGCTAATTGGACCTTGGC
The DNA here is from genome assembly GCA_034695945.1 of Glomeris hexasticha. Lineage (NCBI taxonomy): Eukaryota > Metazoa > Arthropoda > Diplopoda > Glomerida > Glomeridae > Glomeris > Glomeris hexasticha. Next base: position 1,186 of record JAQIWR010000175.1, read on the forward strand.
TGTCTATTAGGTGGCAATTAGTGCTACGACTCTCATTGCACCCAATTACGAAATCATGCCACCGATCCAAGATGGCCGCCGATGACGTCACGACGTCGCATTCGAATCATGCATGCACCCCACAGGCAACTACCAAATTTCTTTTCCCCCTTTTGTTTCTACTAATTAAAAATTTGATTGATAGTGATCGATACGAGATAGGGCGCGTTACGTCACACGTGTATAAGGTCCCACGGGTAGCGGCCCTTTCCTGTATATAAGTTTAAAAAAAATAGGAATCAGAGGGGCATTTGTTACATTTGACTGGTGCAATTGCTCCAATCTGGTGCCTAAACACACCCCTAGATGTATGTATAAAAAGTAGGGGGTTAGGGGGGGAGGGGGAGGGGCTTAATTAGCGTCGTCTTGAGAAATAAATGATGCCCCAGACTTACTTATTATATAAGGTACCGGCTGTAGTAAGTAAGTAAGACACTTGAGAGGAAAATTAAAAAAAATGAGGGGTGGAAATGACAACAGGTGAATGTTTGGAGCGATGGTGATGTCAAAAAAGTAATAAGAGACGGAGGTTGGAGCGCCGTTTTATATATGTATATACTCGGTATATATACGGACAATTTACCCCCGAGCGCATACTACTATATGCTAATTAGATATTCATTACCATTGCTCGGATAAGAAACGAGACCAATTGCCAAATCTCTCTCTATTCCTATCTCTACATACATATATGTATACAAAAACAGATTCGATTTAGACTGCCACGTGATAGCGGGGTATAACTGCTGACGTCACCGGAAACCGACAGCAGGTGGCGCTCGGGATTTCCCACTTTTTAAAATACTTAACAAGTACAATAACAATAATAGCAATAATAACAATAATAGTTTCGAAAATATGGTTTGTTATTATTACTCATTGAAATAGATATATAATTGCTTCTAACAGGAATTTGCTTCTAACACAAACTACTAGAAATTTGTCTCGTGTTGCTAACGAGGTCTGTTTCTAATTGGATTTGTTTAAAACTGAATTTGTTCCAACTATAAGATTGCTCCCAGCTGGAATTGTTTCTAATCATGATCCCAACAGGAATTGTTTCTAATTAAGGTTGCTCCTAACAGGAATTATTTCCAATTAAGATTGCTCCTAACATGCAGGAATTATTTCCAATTAAGATTGCTCCTAACATGCAGGAATTATTTCCAATTAAGATTACTCTAAACAGGAATTATTTCCAATTAAGATTGCTTTTAACAGGAATTGCTTCTGATAAAAATTGCTTCTGACAGGAATTATTTCCAATTAAGATTGCTCCAATCAGGAATTATTTCTGATTAAGATTGCTCCTAACAGGAATTGTTTCTAATTAAGATTGCTCCTAACAGGAATTGTTTGTAATTAAGATTGCTCCTAACAGGAATTGCTTCTTATAAAGATTGCTTCCAACAGGAATTATTTTTGAATAAAATTGCTGCTGACTATAATTATTTCTAACTAAAATTGCTCCTCACAGGAATTGTTTCTAATTAAGCGTGCTCCTAACAGGAATTATTTCTAATAAACTATTATTTATTTGTAATTGGTTTTGTTTTGTTAGACTTATGGGATTTGTTTCTGTAGTTGCTATTGTTTCAAATTGGAATTCATGAGCAGTGAAACCTGTCTATGGTGGAAACCTGTCCGTGGTGGAAAGTCTATAGTTTAAACCTGTCTATAATGGAAATGACATTTTTTGGAGAAATGACAAACGTTTAAAAAAAACTATTCTGCAAAACCTCTGCATGAAGTAAAGTTTTCCAGTACTACCTTCAGATTCCACCATAGACAGGTTTCACTATACAACCTGCGAGAGTTCCACCGCAGACAGGTTTGTCCAATATATAAACAGTACAAATACTTATTTTCCATCACACGCAGGTTTCCACCATTCGCAGGTTTCAGTGGAATTCTCGCAATCGGCAGTTCCGACTTAGACAGGTTTACCCAACTGCACTTACTATTTAAGTAAGTTGAGGCTGGACACGGCGTGATTGTTTTTTAGACATGGAAGGGGGCGTGGCCAATCGGCTTTGTGCTTTGTGCGTTTCCCGTCGGCCAATGACGTCACAACTTGTTTATTTTTCGTCGGGAGAAGAGAGAAAGAAGAAGCCGACTGCGCATGCGCGTCAACAAACAAACAAACGCCAAGGAAAACAAAGTCTCCGGGTGTGACGTCACGACGCCACGACGCGCGTCGCAACGCACGTTATAACGAATTTAACGCACGACGCCATTTTCTCAAATCTCGTTAAGCAGATCGCAATTAATCTCGTGTTTTCTGCATGATAAGCTCCCTAAGTGGCCTATTATTCGGTAATTACGCAACAAGCCTACCGGAAGAACATGGCTGAACATCCGGCCTTCTCTTCCTTCCCTCAACCTCAACAATCTGAACGATCTGAACAACGCACGACGCAAGTTCGAATCCCGCCCATGTATCCCCTTTTTTTTTTATTTCTTCCTTTAATTTTTTTCACTATAAATCCTTACCCTACAAACGTCAATAGTCATTAACAATCTTTATTTATTACGGTGAAACCTGCCTACGGTGGAAAGTTCTTTCAGTGCCTCGAGATTCCACCTTAGACAGGTTTCACAGTATACCTGCCAATTCGTAACATGCTTGACCACGTACAGAAATGAAAACGCGAAATATAATTTTTAGTTCCAAAAACGCTCACTAGGTGGCGCCACATTATTCCTCATTCTTCACCACAGTTGCTTAGTACTTCAAACAATGAAGAGTGATAGAATTGAAGCAACAATGCTGTCCATTGGTGGACATTTCTTTCAACATAATACACTTTTTTTTAGTTCCAAAAATATTCAGTAGATGGCGCCACAGTATACTGCACACTTTTCTAAAATTCAACAGGCAATTGGGCACTGAGACGAACTTAAATCAAGACTGTGAGAAACAAAAGTGGTGGACATTCATTTCGAACACAGCCCACACGAAGTTCCTAAAACGTCCGATAGATGGCGCCACAGAGTAAACACTTTTTCTACATTTTTACCCGAGTTTTGTACGTATTATTTCAAATGATTTAATGAGTATTGGGAAGTTTCAATAAAACCACATGCACCAGGGGTGTCAAAGGTTGTGTCCATTCATTTCAAACACAAACTACTTTTCAGTTCCTAGAATGCTCACTATAGATGGCGCCACATTATTCCTTATTCGTTAGCATACCATTTGAAGTTACGTGGTATATTTCAAACAATCAAGAGTGGCGATGTTTAAAAACAAGACAATGGTGGTGTCATTCATTTCGAACACAGACTACAAGACGTTCCTAAAACGTCCGTCAGATGGCGCCACTTTTTCTTAATCTTTATCCCAGTTCTGTACTAGTATTTCAAACAATTCAAAGACAGTGGGACACTTTGAAGAAGAACTATGAAGGAAAAAGACACAAACTATAGGAGTTGCAAAGTTGTGTCCACCGGTGGTACACGTGGCACTCAACTGTGTGTACTTACAGGCCATAGAGAACAAATTTTTGCGCCACCTGGTGGTAGCTTTTAGCATAACTTGGTAGGGTAACTTTACTATAAATCATGTCTATCAACGAACACGTGTTGATTTAGGGCTGGGAGACTAAAACCAAGGTCATTAGGACCATTATGCCTTCAAGAGTCGATTAGGCCCTTTGGATTACACAAGGACCATTGGGCCATTTAGATATGGTATGCCCTTTGCATACCATGACAACTATTTTGCATTTTGGTTTTCATTAAGACCATTTGGCCCTTCATATTTCATTTCAACCATTGGCCCCTTTGGATTTCATTACGACCATTGGACACTTTAGATTTTGTTTGGACCATTGGGACCTTTAGATTCCACTAGGACCATTGGGCTTTTTAGACTTTTTTAAAACCAATGGGTTCGTATGATTTTGTTTGGGGACTATTGATTGTGCCCTTTGGATTCCATTAGGGCCATTGGGCTTTTTAGACTTTGTTTATAATAGGACCAATGGATCCATTATATTTCGTTCGGACCATTAGGCACATTGATTAGGCCCTTTGGATTCTATGATGACTGTTGGGGTTTTCCGATATAAGTTACCTACCAAGTGTTTTGGTGCAACGCCACAAGGTGTCGCCCTACGGAAAAGGGGCGTGGCTACTCGAGGCCTATACACAGTCATTCATTTGGTTCGTAAAAAGAGATATTTTGCCAGTTATACGACTTCTATTTCTGGATTCGGCAGAAGAAACAACAAACGCAAACGCCGTTATAAGCGTAATTATGCAGGCCTCGTGTGACGTCACTACTGTGAAAATAAACAGCGGGTAAAAAAAAGAAGATGGAGAAATTTTGTATGCCAAGCTGCACAAAAAGTGTCACGTTTTTAAGGCGTTTCAAAAAGTGGATAAAAACATACACTTCTGGATCAAAATGGGGAAAAGCCGTTGGGATTTAGCGAGGATTTGTACCACATACACACCACATACCACATGCCACACACTGCCCTCAGTCGTCCATCAAAAAACAACGGACCTAAAGTAAAAAAAAAAAGAAACATGGACCCAAACGGCCTTTTGAAGCCTATTTCATCCCCAGCATCGAGCATCATCATCATCTTTACACCCCAAATACTCCTTAAATCCACCGTTTTCAAACAAACAGATACAGATCGATGGGATAAACTGACCCACCCCTTTTCTTAAACTCCGCCCTTAAAAGTACACCACGTGACAAACGCACTCACTTTATATCTCCAAAGAAAAGCCACGAAGAAAAGAAAGTATTTCAACAAAATCTCAGTAGGAATAAAAGTTTGTAAAATAAGAGGTCGATTTAACATAGCAGAACCTTTTAATTTAATTACCCCTGCACTAATTACTTTTACACTTAACTCTTACGAGAAGAAATGCCATTCAGAAGTTTGTACAACAGATAATAACATTTACATATGGCAAAATAAGAGGTCGATTTAACATAGCAGAACCTCCTGACTTAATTACCCCTGCACTAATTACTTTTACACTTAACTCTTACGAGAAGAAATGCCATTCAGAAGTTTGCACAACAGATAATAACACTTACGTATGGCAAAATAGGAGGACGGCTAGCATAGCAGAACCTCCTAATTTAATTACCCCGAAGGACATTGACCGCTAACAAGTTTTACTCTTAACCAGGCTACACGATGTAATACCTTTTGTAAATTATTTTAAAAAGTTAGCAGCAAATAAAATTTAAAGTTTGCCAGCTAGAAAGGTTTGAAGACGCTAGTCAACCTCCTAACTTAATTACCCCGACGAACATTAAGCTCTAATAACTTTTTTATTTTAATTCTAACACAAGAAAAACCCATTGAAGTAAGCAAGAATAACTTATTCGCACTTGGAGTTATAAAGTTTGTCAGATAGAAGGTCGAACGGAATAAGCGAACCTCATAACTTAATTACCCCTAAATAGATTAACCACTAATAATTTTTACTTTTAAACTACACAAAGAAATACCATTTGGAAATATTTTTTTGCAAATAATGTTATTTAGTATCACATCACAAAGTTTTCAAGTTTGCCAAAAAGGAGTTTTGAAGATGTTAGCAGACCTCCTAACTTGATTACCCCGAAGAACAACAAGTAACTTTTTCTCTTAACCTACACCAAGAAATATCACATGAAAATTGGTAAAAAAAATGATTATTATCACTTTGTTTTCAAGTTTGTCAAAAAAGAGGTTCCCCACCTCCTAACTTAATTACCCCTTCGAATTTTAAAGGTGAACTGACATACAGTACCCCTTGAAAGATCACGAATGCAAGTGTTGCAACAACTGTGTGGAAAATAGTTTCAAAAGTTATTTGTAGTAGTAAAAAGTTCAATGGGGGTAATTAAGATAGGAGGTTAAAACATTTTGGTTGCAACTAATTATACACAATTTCTAGGTTACCTACATAATGAATTGCGGTCTTGAAATCCAGGAACATTATCCTTATCATTGTATATCTCAATGTTACATTCTAGAAAAAAGTAGGCCTAGTTCCAATAAAACTATTTTGATATTGGCACACCCTGTAAATAAATCCTGAGAAATTTCCATTTCAATATTGACAAAAATAGAAAACATCGATAACAATTGTCGGCGTTTCCATTGATTTCCCTGACCATCTAAATTCATTCATTTATTTACAAATCTCAAACTTGTTCAATTTGAGGATAAACTTTATTTTGAAAAACGTTCAATTATTTTTGAACCACCCTGTAATTCCTCCAATAAATTTATACCGACTGATACATAATACATGCACACAGTTACAAGTTTTAATTACACATTATTACATCATAAATAATTTCGAAAAAAAAAAGTTCAAATAGTTTAATATTTTGAAAAGTGTTCGTTGTTTATTTTTGAACCACCCTGTAATCCTGCACGAAAAACTAAAGTAACTTCATTTAAATTCATAGAAATACACATTCACAGTTAGATATATTTATTACAAAAATTTAGAAATTTAGAAAAATTTATAAAAAAATTTGTTAATTTGTGGATTTATTACTTTGCAAAAGTGTTCAATTATATTTGAACCACCCTGTATTTTCTCTAACAAATTGATTTAAATGCATGTAAATACCTGCACACTATAATAGATATCAATTACACTTAAGTAATTACATAAGAAATAGCTAAGAAAAAAGAAATTGTGTACTGATCATTTTGGAAAAGTGTTCAATTATTTTTGAACCACCCTGTAATGCCATCCGCAATAAATTGATATAGATAGCATGGGCCAATGGCTGTGCTCACTGCCAATTGGCTAATCCGTGCGGATAGAACATGACGTAATCAGCGACGATCATCGACGATACACAAGGTCCCATCCCATCGCGACGTCTCCTCCCGCCGCCACCAGGGGGCGTCGCATTAAATAATGTCTGCCTGGCTCAAGTTCAAAAACGTGCCTCGGCCTTTTTCTCCCATTCATCTATGCAGTATATAAAAAACGACCACTCCCACCCCATCCAACGAAACAAATAACCATACAACGCCCCCTGGCGAGTCCCCGAGTAAACAAAGCAGTAAACAAAGCTTCTTCCACATCAGCTGATCAGCCATAAAACGGACATATAAATGTGAAAAATATCGAGGAAACAACGACGACGGCGGCGGCGACGGAACGACACGGCGCCCCCTGGTGGCGGGAGGCGGTCAACTACAGCGCCGCCGTACGGACGAAACTACAATCGTCACATAGGTAAGCTTCGCCTCAATGTCTCCAGTTTTGTTATCTGTGTGAACACGAACAACTGTTTCCTATTTTACATGTTTAGATAGGCAACGGAACAGCAAACAAATCGTCTGCACGAGGGGGGTCGTTCAATATTCACGTCACTAGGTGGCGCTGTCGATCGTCCCATTAATTTGTGTCAAATTGTGGCATTAAAAATAATCACATGCGATTAAAAATTTACATGGGGGTAATTTAATAATGAGGTAGAAAATGGTAAGTACTACGGTCAAACCTGTCTATGGCGGAATTTGTTATAATTTTTTTTGTATTTATTAAAGTAATGGTTATTAGGTAAAACCTGACTACGGTGGAAAATCGGTAAAAACCTTCCTATGGAGGAAAACCTGTCCTGAATAAAAAACTATGGTGGAAAATTTAAACCAAATTGATGTCATTATGAATTTTAAAATAAACCTGTCTATGGTGGAAAACTTGTCTCGATTAAAACTTGACAATGGTGACAAATTTCATTTTTTTTTTTACAAAATAGGTAAAATTATGATTTTAATAAAAACCTGTCTGTGGTGGAAAAAATTAATTTTTTTCGTAAACTAAACAATTTTGAAAATGATCTCTATAACCTGGAAAACCTGTCAATGGAGGAAACTATTTCCGTTTCCACCATAAACAGGCTTCACTGAGCAATGAAACTAAACCTGTCTATGATGGAAAACGAGTTTTTGACCAATTCATAATTCTGCAAAACCTGTCTATGGTGGAAACAATTTTCAATAATTTGAAATCACACCATAAACAGGTTTCACTTTGCAGTTAACGAAACCTGTCTATGATGGAAAATGCGATTTATTTCGGCTAAATTGACTGCATTATTATGTTTTAAAAAAATCACTTTTTCCTGCCTCCTGTAAATTTAAACTAAAAAACCTGTCTATGCCGGAAATTTCTTATTTCCCAATTCTTAAAAACAGACAAATCATCTGTATTTTGATAACACCAGATGGCGCTGCGAATTGTTTTCTCATCGCAAAGTTTAAGTTGGAACAAACAAACCAACAGGGGGGTCATTAGTTATTTTAGTTTCGGGAATATACAAAGAGGGGTCGTGCATTATTTAAGTCAATTTTAACGAATATTGCGCACAATCTCACGCCGAAACTCAAGAAAACCGTAACAAAAAGGTGGGAAAAGCGGTCTTGCCCCTCACCACCCTCTCCCCCCAAACCCCCTAACGGTTGCCACGGTAACCTCCCTTTGGGTATGGGTGTGTCTTCGCCCTGGGGAGAATCAGAAAGTGGCCCGAAGTGAATAAACAGACACACATCTAAGAATAAATGCACGAAAACGCCCCACAAACACAAAGTTTACTCTCCCGCCCACCCGTCCACCCCGCGTGACGTCATCGGGGGTTAGAGAAAGGTTCGGGGGCGGGGAAAAACGCGGGAACCGCAATGGACCGGTCCGAACGTCGGCCGCCGCGCGCTTCGCCTACGGAACGTCTCACCCCCGTCTACCCATCACCCCCGCGCATCTCGATCGTCGATGCGCACGACCCGGATAAACAGTTGTTTACTTAAAGCGGGCGGTAGGTGGCGTTGTTTTGGGTGGATGGCGGGAATGGAAACTAGGTTGTCATGGGAGACGTGACGTCAGTTGTTGCCTTGCTTTTTGCATGCCAACTCTCTTCTCTCTCTCTCTCTTCCTTGCTGGGCTTGTTTACTTGTTTACTCGGTCGGTGACGGGGTGGTGGGCGGGTGGGAGGGGCTTACGTCGCAACAGTCACGTGATCACCACCGCACTGTATTATATTTATTATACACTTTGCTCCGTTGCCACGAATGACCGCTCTGACGTCATCACTCAATTCTAATCCATGCAACTTTACATTGCTTTAATATTCCCTGTAACTAATTAATTTTCGCTAGTTAATTTTTGCTAGTTAATGATCAATACAGTCAGTGATTTCCATGACTGTTTCATCAAGGTTTCACATATGTATAAAATTAATTACCGTTATTATTATTCAATAAAAATAGAGAGAAGTTACTCTGAATATTTTTAAATCAAGGTTATTTACTGTATATTTTTCTTATCCTTGTACAATGACTTCCTGGATTTCCAGGTTAACACTATAAACTTCTTCTTTAATAGACACAATACAGGAAAGTAATTGGGAAATTAATGCATCAAATAATCGTATTAAAATTGCAATATTATAGGCCTAATTTAAAGTTACAAAAGTTTAAGAATAAAATTAACAGATATTGAGGAAATTATAATTCCCTGACTTTTCCAGGAAAAGTTTACATTCATTTTCCCCCCTGACTACACATATATTTACTCAAAATTCCCTGACTCATACTGTTAAATATTTAACTTTTTAAAACACAAAATTCAAATAATGTTTATTGTATAAAAATATAAAAGTTAAAAACTAAATTAAAGTACTGTAAATATCAATTCCTTAAATTTCCTGACTTCTCACTGACCAAACACCCAAAAATGCTAAATTAGGGAACGTTTCACCCGTAATAAACGCAACGCAACGCAATGCAACGTAACGCGTGACGTCACAGAAAATAATTGCATCTAAAAAAGACTTTATTTTCTCTTATATTTTTTTCCTCCTTTCCCTAAAATTCAATAGTGTTGTTCGTTGTCGCAGTTGTAGTACATATATAGTAGATTGTGTTGGCAATCCGTATGCAAATTACCCGTGCATTCACATTGCGGAACCCCGTAGGCGATTTGTCGCAAACATCTATCCAGTAAATGAATAAATATCTACGTTGGGTGAAGGGGAGAAAAAAAACTACTATATATTTGATATATATATATAAATAGGAGGGAGTTTGGCCACACCCCCCGCCAGGCGGCGCTGTTTAAAAAGAAAAGAAAGAACGGTTTTACAGTCAATAAGCAAAAAGAGACAAACAAGCAAACAAAAAGTGCGAGATAAATATGAAAACTTGCAATCGACGTCCCAAATAAAACAAACGAGCAACGCATATAGAAACCGACCGATAAACAATCAACTATTCGTCACAAAATGGCGGCTCAATTTCACGTAGACACGCCCACAATCAACTCCAATCCCCATCTGTCCAACATTTCCTTCTAAAATCCACTCAAACACCATCTAATATCAACCGAATCCATATTTATTACGTATTAGAGTAACAGGAAAAACGTTTCCCGATTTCGACACCAGGTGGCGCACTGAAACATGCTGTTGATTACGACCACACAACTGAACTGAATAAACTGCAGTTGAAATCCTATCTAATATCACCAAAAGGCATATTAACTGCATCCAAAAGTAACAAATAAAAATAGTTTCCCTGTTTCGACACCAGGTGGCGCACTGGAAAATGCTGTTGATTAAGACTACACAATATAACCAAAACCATCATCAAAACCTGGTCTAATTCATTACACTTATTTATTGCAAAAATCTACTTGAAATAATTTTGCAGTTTCCCAGTTTCGACACCAGGTGGCGCACTGTAAACTGCTGTTGATTACGACTACACAATATAACTAAAACCATCATCAATATCTGGTCTACGTCATTACACTTACTGCAAAAATCTACTTGAAATGATTTTGCACAGTTTCCCAGTTTCGACACCAGGTGGCTCACTGTAAACTGCTGTTGATTAAGACTACACAATATAACTAAAACCGTCATCAAAATCTGGTCTACTTCATTACACTTATTGCAAAAATCTACTTGAAATGATTACACATTTTGCACAGTTTCCCAGTTTCGACACCAGGTGGCGCACTGGAAACTGCTGTTGATTATGACTGCACAGCGGAACTGAACTGAACAAACTGCCATTTAAATGAATTGCGTCTAATTATTCCATACAATCCCATTACTGATAGATAACATGATTTAATAGTTAACTTGAGAAATGAAGCGTTTCCCAATTTTGATACCAGGTGGCGTAACGATAACTGCTGTTCATTTATACACAAATCAACTGAAATTGTCTTCAACTTCACAATCTCGCCCAATTCCTCTTCCAATCCCATTGAAATACGACTCATTCACATTATAACTTAAGTAGCATTCCAACTTTCGACACCAGGTGGCGCAATACAAGACGATGTTGAAAAAAAGAACACACAATTAAAATCCTATATCCGTAAACCCTTACAATCACAATGAAATGTGATTTGCGCACAGGAGAAATAAAGTGTTTCCCAATTTCGATACCAGGTGGCGCACCGACAACAGCTGTTGATTAAGATTTATCGCCGTCTGTACACATCTGAACCGGAAGTGTCTTCAAAATCTTGCCATATTCATTACAATTATTTACAATTCCACTCGATGATTACGTATGTTCGCCAGAGAAATTAAGCGCTTCCCAATTTCAACACCAGGTGGCGCACTGACAATCGCTATTGATTAATATTAGTAGTAGACATCTGAATTGAAAGTCTTCATTACAACTCCACTTGAAACATAACAATGCTCACAATGGAAATAAAATGCTTCTCAATTTCGACACCAGGTGGCGCTCTAAAAGGTGCTGTTGATTAGACACACCTACACATATTCCAATATCCAACTACATTTCTGTATTTCCCACATTAAACAGCCCAGTATTATCGTTTCATCGAGGGTCAAAATGTAATCCGCAGCGTTTTCAAGTGCGCCACCTGGTGTCAGAAATTACAAACACTTTCAGGGAATTTGCCTCTTCCATTTCCAATAAACCACTGTGATTTCTAGATTACTTTCCTCGTAATGTGCGACTTTTTTTAGGCTTTTGGAAATGACGCGAGACCACACTTATCGTGAAACAAGGTGTTAAAAAACATATAAAAAGCAGCTGTTCACGTTATAGCCGTGTAGGAAAATAATGTCAAATAATAATTTGTCACCGCAGATCAGTGTTTACAACTTTTACAGCGTGGCTCAAAAGTGAACAACAATCGTTACAACGTCTTGTTTAAATATTTTCTAAAATGTTGTTCTTGTTTTTAATGTTGTTATGAAATCAATAAATACCTGTCCTCAATAACAACTATATATATATATATAACCTGATCGATTAATCATATAAATTCCCCTGACCATCACTCAATTATTAATAGTAATCCTTACTATAAATAGGCCTACAAAATAAAACATTGAATTATTTTCCCCGATTTTCGCTTAGTTCATTTACAAAATTATATTTAATGACTCATTGTTCACTTTGTTAGTTTACTAATAATACTGATGCAACATTTGATAAAACCGAAATAACAAGCGTAATTGAATTAATTACAGTTGTGTACAAAATTCACTACGGGTGACGTCATTAAATTCCTTTTAATTTGTTGACCGTCCACCATGTCGTCTTATAATTAGACCAAATTAAACCAGTATCTACTAAATTCAGTACTTACTTCCAATATATTTTTATTTTAATTTTACAAACGACCGATATCGGGGGTAATTCGTAAATTACGTCCGTAGGCTTATAATATTACCTGTTCATTTCTTATACATATTAGTTGAAGATACTCGGCTTTGAATAAACGCCGCGACAAAGTTAAATCACTGAGTAAATCCTAGGTATAAAATACTGTCTTAATTTACCGCCGCGGCTGCTATTCAAGTCATTATATTAAAAAAATTCCCCATTCAAAATGAAAGTTACAGGGTTTCCTTTATACAACTTCTTGTTATTACCCTGTTGCATTTCACAATTGTTTCCGGTTTATATCCGGAATATCATTTTATAAAAACAAATAAATAGTATTAACTAAATAAACGAATAAGATACAAAATACAAAGTATTATAAAATAATATCAGCTTGTTTTTATATTATTTGTAAGTAAACTTTGTTGAAGACTATTAGACCTTCAGGTTTATTTCCGGAATATTAGTCTTAAAAAATACATTTATAAAATAATAATAAAAGATATAATTAAATGAATATAATATATAAAGCATTTAAAGGTGAACTGACACGGTTTTGTAACACCCCATGATATTCAAACTGTAGAAAGAATGATTACAATTAAAACTACGAGTTCATTTGTTTTCTTTTTTTAACCATTTATTAAAAGTGTTTTAATAGATGGAAGTTTGTGTGTTTTTGGGCATGTGCAGAGAGGCCATACGCACTGACCCGGATGTAAATTTTGACAGTGTGAGGACTATTGAGGACCTATTTTAGGGCAAATTTGCGAAATTTTATTTAAAAAAAAAAACGAAAGGGTGGAAAAATTAGAAAATAATTGGACATATAGCAAATACATGTTGTTCATGCATAGGAAATTTTTCAGAGAAATCAGTTGCAAGAAATTTACCCTGTCAGTTCACCTTTAAGGAATTCTTGAATATTTCAAAAAAGTAGAAAAGTGCGGAAATATAGAAAAAGTAACATTTTGCGGTTAGAAAGAGATTGGGACGCAGACTGGGAAAAGTTGTTATTATTACAGAAAGGGCCTTTTTCGGTCAGTCACGTGACCCGTTTGTCCGACACATCTGTCCTTTGTTGACGACCGATATACATAGGTGCGATTCCAGTCGATTCTCGTTGACAACAACTAACTTGCCGTTCAATACCGACCACCTATTATCGCCGCTAACCGTTTCCCGTTCCCTAATTACGCCACGTTGCCGTCTGTCATCGCTCAAAACCGATAACTGTAACCGTAAACGACCCCCGCGTCCAAACGTCCCCACCGCGGTCAAACGTCCCGCGCCGAACACCCCCACTCCACGTTCCATTCGCACATCCGTGCAACTCCGGAATCGAACGTTTTAGCAGACGACAGTGTTTTCAAACGCGCGCGGCCAAACGTCCGGCGTCCCAACACGCCCGCAATACACAAAAAAGGACACTCCGCGTTCCATTCGGAGCGAATATAAAAGGGAATGGAACGTTTTAGCAGACGACGGACGACGTCGGCGCGCCGGGAGCGCCACTCCGGGGGAGCATCTCAACGTTGCCACACACAAAAAAAGAAAACCCCTCGGTCCCAAAAACAAACAAAACGTGCGATGACAAGCTTACCGTGTCGGTCCGCTAGCCGCTGCCCATGTCCGGCGTTTAGGTTCGTGCGCGACAGACGGTAAAGTAGCGAGCGACTCGGCCGGCGATTTGCGGCGTTCGTCGGCGTTCGACGTTCTACGCCCAAGCCGCCCTCTTGCGTCCAGTTTCTCGGCGTGCGCACTTGTGCCTCGTGTCTGCCTGCCTTGCCTGCTTCTCTGCGCCGCCGCCGCCGACGCTCACAGCTCCCTCTCTCTATCTATCTGCTTCTCCCTCTCTCCACCACGAGTCACTCAATTCGTCTCTCACCCTCCCCTCCATCCATCCCAACCCGACGTTTCCACTCCCTCCAATTCTACTCTTCTCCCCCCTATCGCGGCAGTAGGAGCGAGCGAAGACGGCTAGCGAGAGCGCCGCAACTTTCAAAAGTTCGTCTGCACTAGGCGGGGAAACGGCGCGGACGCGGTGACGCGCACCGAATTGGCGCTGCTTGCGGTTATACGTTATATTGCGCCGCCTCGTGTGCGCTACTGGAACTACATCAGGGTTATTTCCCAAATTATCGAGATATTTCCCAAATATTTGACAATGAATAAAGCTGATGCGGTGAGACCTGTCTATAATGGAATCTTAAGATGACTGGAAACATTTTTCCACCGTAGACAGGTTTAAAAAAGAAAGAAAAAACAAACATAACATTCAGTCTATGGTCAAAAATAAAGTAAAATTTTCCACCATACGGAGGTTTCACTGTACTGAGACATCGCGTTTTACCACGTAAACTGCAAATCGTGTCTTTGCTGGAAACCTGTCTATGGTGGAAAAACGTCAATGGAGGAAGATTAAAGTTTTTGGACCAATTAAATGACAGCATTATACTGTATATTAAAAATTAAGCCCTCTATACTGGAAAACTGTCTATGTTGGAAATGTCTACAGTGAAATCTATATGGTGGAAACCTGTCTACAGCGGAAAATTAAAATTGTTCGTACCAATCGACATAATTTTTAATTGGAAACTTTACTATGGTGGAAAGTTCTTCAGGTCCTTTCCGATTCCACCACAGACAGGTTTTAATGTATATTAAAGTGAATCCTGTCTACGATGGAAACCTGTCTATGGTGGAAATTAAACTTTTTGTGGACCAATTAAATGACAGCATGATGCATTAAAAATAAAACTCTCTATGCTGGATAAGCTGTTTATGGTGGAAACTATTTCCGGTTCTTTGAGATTCCACCATAGACAGGTTTCACTGTAGGGTACGGTGCAATTTCATGACATCACAACTACCAGTAGCGGTTGTTATTCTCAACTACCCTAATTCCCAATTGACGAATTTCAGTAGGCGTGTCCTGTTGCCAATATGGAGGCCGTAATGTGGATAATCGTGCAACCCTATTGGCTGTTGCCAGATATCCACAACAAGGACGCCATTTTTCTCCTGTATTTCAGCCAATAGCAATGCACATGAAATCGGTCAATTTAATTTCAAAGATATAAACGTATTTAAATTTAATATAATATTAATTATTTAGTTCATTTCCATTTATTCATGTATAGCGTTTATAGGATGGTATAAAAAGATGGGCATTCGTTGCGGATGATCTAAATTTATCTCGATCTAAATAAAGATAACCAAAAGTAGATCCGCACTTGACAGGTTACATGCTGACAATGAAATAAATTTGAACCTTTCGAATTTTCAGCTATAATTAAAATATTTAATATTTCTATCCAGTCTTATTTTAACCTTTGAACAACCTGAAAATAGCATATAACTGCGATTGCAAAGGTCTTTTGCATAATCTGTTTTGCAATTTGAGGGTTTCAATACTTTTTATACACCACGTGATAAGGTCAAAGTTCACTTCGTCACGGATTGAATTTTATAACACAATTTCTGCCCTCATTAATTTGTTAATAACATTTACGGCACAACATGAAGTTGTTATAATTATACGTAAATATCAAAACGTGAATCAAAACCATGTCATTATATAGATAACGAGCTTCTAAAATTAGTTTTTGCAACTTTCAGTTATTGAACATCATCACCAAAAACAGTAAAAGCAAGCCGATTGATTTTTCGCAGCTAAACCAAAAAAAAATCGTCAAAAGAAAAAAACTTTGGCGTCACGACATCCCGACGTCACGGTGTCCCGTCGTCACATCGGCGGCGTCACACCGTCCCACCCCCAACATTCCGGAAACTTTTTTTAATTTCCGCAAAAAATTCAAATCGGGATTCTCATTAAAACAAAAAATGGCGTCACGTTGTCCCCGCGTCACTACATCCCGAGGTCACGTGGGCGGCGTCAAAACGTCCCGCACACCAATTTCACATTCATTTTTCCGAATTTCCGCATTTTCATGGTTTCCGCAAACAGCAAACAAAAGCGATACCGCATTTGCTCAGTTATACAGTTATATACTATATTATAGAAGTGAAGCCATTAGGGTGCACGATGGGCGCCCGGGAGTTTGAAAGTACGGCCTGTAGGGGGCGCTGCTTCTTTCTTATATTCTTATGTATATCGCATCTTTATCTTATGGATAGAAATCTCCGGTTTTGGGCGTCCGTCCGGCGAAAGACCGGAAGGAAACCGCGCATAACCGGAAGTGCGACTCGCCAGGAAATGGATGCAAAGCATTCAGATTATGCAAAACCATCAGAAAATTCAAGTTTTTCCCCCCGAGAAATCTTCCTCGTGACGTCACAGAAACAACTTTCTGCAACTCTGACGTGGGGGCGGGGCTTAAAAACGTAATTATTGCATTATCCACTCCACATTGTGGAGTTCAGCAAAATAAAATATAAACTGTGAGAAACGGAAGCCGGAAATCTAAATCTGATTAACCTGTCTATAGTGGAAAATACTATGACCTTGTTGCCATTGACATATCATTATTTCTGAACCTCTCTATGCTGGAAAGTTGTTCCGGTTTCTTGAAATTCCATCATAGGCAGATTCCGTCATAGACAGGTTTTCCAGCATATAAAGTTTTTCTCTTTTGTTGCAAATTCATCTTTCTGTCAATTGATCCAAAATTAAAATTTCCAGTATTGACATATTCAGGTTTCACTACTGTTTATAAATTCCACAATAGACAGGTTTCAATGTAATACAATATCAACCTGCCCAAGGCGGAAAAATACTCTACTCATGTTGCAGGGTTGCAATGACAACGTTCCATCAAATCCAATGTAAAAGTTAAAGGGGTTATTCATAAATTAAGTTACACTAAAACATGCATTCTTAATTACCCCTTCCACATTATTATCCCAGGATATTTACAACCAATAAAAATAAAAATACAAACCTCAAAATAACTTTCTTGCATTCCCATGACCGTTTTAAAATTACATATATTCGAGTGAGTGAATGTGGTGTTGCAATATCTCATCGTAGCCACATATAATGACGTCACAAGTGGCGAATGAAACGGCGCAACTCGAACTACGTAACTCGGGGGAATGCGTTACTAAATATGGTATTTGGCATCGATTTGGCCGTTTTTCGCTCGGATTTACAACGCAACGGTACACATTAAATCGTCTGCGAGAAAATAATGTTACTCACAGTTGTATAACTGGAAAGCAGCAACGATTAGCCTCTCATCCATCCCGGTAAAAAATGCGATGACGGTTGGCCAACTGCGAAAATAACGAGTAAACTTTTAGTAGATATATTTTTTTCCCGACCAGAAAATAACCAAATGCCGGTCAACGCCTGCATACAAACAACGATCTGTGACGCACATACCCCCATAATGTCAACAAATAAACACAAACAACCGGCGTGCAAACAACCAACCAACAAATGTTGTTCGACAATGGTGAATCGGTCACGAAAAAGGTCGGCAGCCATCTTGTCTTTCGAATCGGTTTTTTCTCAAATAAACCAGCCGTATATATGTCGCGAAAACTCCTCCAAAACCACGCTAATATGTCATAAAAGTAACGATCTATTACCGCAATCGCATTCCCGGTGTATCTTTCCATCATTTACGGGTTGGTTTCAATTTTACGGCCGTTTTTAAGTTTCAGGTTTTGAGGAAAAAACGAAAGGTGGCGCTAGCGGCAGTTTTCAAATTCAAAAACGTTCGAAAATGGCGGCCACCAACGGAAATTTTGAGATTCGCCCGTGTGAAACTGGTCTTAAATTGAATTAATCCTTACTGAATTCTATAAATTTACAAAACAAATGAATTATTACCATAGTCGCATTCCTTGATCTTTCTAGCCTTTCCGGGTGAATTTTGAAATTTTACGGCAGTTTGGAGTTACATATGTTTTGCGGGAAAACCGAAAGGTGGCGCAAGCGTCCGTTTTAAAAAAAAACATTTGAAAATGGCGGCTACCAACGGACATTTCCAGATTCGCCCGCGTGAAACTGATCGCATTTTGAAATAATCCTGACAAAAACCCACTAGTTTACAACAAAATAAACGAACTGTATAACCATAATCGTATTTCTATTGTTACAAAACGGTTGTTTGAATTTATGTTTTGAGGAATCGCCGAAAGGTGTCGTTAGCGTCCGTTATTCAAAAACATTCGAATATGGCGGCCACAACGGACATTTGAAATTCGTCGACTGTTCTCTCGCTAATCTCCCATTTTCCCTCCAGCGAACAAATTAACCTGCATTTTACACCACTGATTACACGTGCATCTATTATTATCTTACTTTTTTAACTAGTATTTCCAAGATTTTAAGCGCATTTTACGCTTTTTTACCTTGTTTTGCAGTTATTCGTAACATGGAATATGAGCCGTTTTATTTCAACGGCTTTTTAATACTTGCATTCCTGGTGTATTATGCATTGCCGAACGTGAAATTAGGCAATTAGAAACGAAAACATAAGCAATAAGCGGTTGAAATACCTCTAAATGTCTCGATCGCCACGGTGTTTAAACAACAGCATCGTCTGTTTGAGCGCAGAAATTTTAAAATGGCGGCCTATGATTTTTCTTTTCCATATTGTTTCCAGCCAGACAAACAGTTTTTCGTACTGTTTGCTTGGATAAAAGGGCAGAACGGTTACACGTCCAGAAATTATGACGCAAACCGCCATTTGTTCCACCGTTTAAATTCAAGGAAGTGACCACGACCACGCCACCTGGCGGCAAGCCCAGCAGACCATATATTACATACGCTTCTTCTCTCTCCACAAAAATCCCTTCAAAACAAATGCGGAAATGCCGGAAAAATATTCCACAACATAAAAAGTAGTACAATATGATATTTCTAAGCAGAATTTCAGCTTAGTGTAGCACTCATTGTCCGGAAGACGAATGTAACCAACATTTCGTTGCATCATCACAATTTTTATTTATTTTTGAATAGTAAAAGAATTAACCAGAATGAAAAATTAATTTAAAATATAAGGAATATAATTTAATGTCATTTTTAAAATGTATAAATTCACCTGAAATAAATATATCATCAACATTTTAGTCTAATATGCAATACAAATATAACAATAGCGAAAACTCCTAGAACTCATTACAATGGAAATTAAAGGTGAACTGACACGGTTTTGTAAGGTACCCTGAAACTTAAACTACTTGCAGAACAGTCTTGAAGAAAGCAAGTGGTGCAACAAAATGTCTGTAAAAATTAGTAAAAAAAAAGTTATTAGACGTCACAAGTTTGACCGTCAGTTTATCAAGACCCTTATAATTGATGATCCCCTGGCTTTCTGGATAGGGGGTCATCAATTATAAGGGTCTCGGTAAAAACAGGGTCAAACTTTGACATCTAATAACTTTTGTTTACTAATTTTCACAGACATTTTGTTGCACCACTTGCTTTCTTCGTGACTTTTCAGCCGGTAGTTAAAGTTTCAGGGTACCTTACAAAACCGTGTCAGTTCACCTTTAAATATAACTTCAATTGTATTTTGAAAAACACAGTAATTACTTCAAAATTACATTTGCAAGTCAATAAAATAAAACGTTTGCAGCATAAAATTCCATTTATTAAAATACAGGGTGTCTACTAATTTTCATAAAATAAATAATCCGGTAAATGGCCTAAAATTATGTCAGATTTTCCACTACAGACAGGTTTCCACCATAGACAGGTTTCACTGTATAGTACAATATCAGATGCATTTTTAGATATGCTGTTTTTAAAAGAAAGTTGTCCGAATTATTTATTAAAGGAACCATAAGTGGTCAACATACACAGGTTTAATCTGTATTTGTGGACACCCTGTATTATCGTCATAACATCGTACAAAATATGACGCACTATACTTTTAATACAATAACGGTTATTAAAAATAATAAACGTACTTAACTTGGTTTTCGTTCAATTTTAAAAGAACACGTCAACGTGTATCGTTTCAAAAATTAATTATTAAAAATTCATTCATAACATCCATTCTGGAAAAGAAAAAATGAAATAAACAAACACAACCGATGACGTCATACTATATTAATTAACTTTTACCACTGGGTTTGGTTTTCTAAGCCGTAACTGCGCGGCGTCTTTCGGGTTTCGGACCGCGACGCCGTACCAGATTAAAAGTTCCACGTACGGTGTCCAATAAGTCTCGTCCAAAGTTACGTAAGTGTCTAAACGGCTTTCGAAATGTTTATTAACCAGGTTCTATTGGAACAGAAACCAAAAATTAGTTACTATATGAAAATGTTCTAGATAGAAAGTTAGAATACGTTCGTACTTCGATGATGTCGGACATGGACTTGACGTAAAGACCGTTAGCTGCAATTCCTGGTCCATCCCCACGAGTCTAAGTGTTTTAAAATCATAAGTAAACCTTCTATCTTAATTACCCCCATCGAACTTTAAGTGCTTTAATTCATTTTACTAAATGAAACCCAGATTTTGTTGCTATAAAACCTGCTTTCTTCGTCGTTTTTATTCGCGTACCTTACAAAACAGCGTCAAATCACCTTTAAAGTTCGTGGGGGTAATTAAGTTAGGAGGTCTGTCTGCGTTAGCTGACCTCCTATCTGGCAAACTTTAAGTTTTAAAGTGCCAGGCAAGAGTAAACGTCATTAGTGCTTAATATTTCTAGGGGTAATTAAGTTAGGAAGTTTGTTTACGCTAGCCAACCTTTTATCTGGCAAATTTTAAATGCTAGCAAATATTTTTCACTTCTAAGTAAGTAGAAGTTACTCTGGTTATTTTACCCTGTTACGAGTGTCTTCATCGTCTTCGTCGTAATCCGCGGCGGCTCTGCGCACGTCGTTCGCGGTTGGCCGCGGAAAATGCTTTTGCAGGAAACCTTTCTGGAAACACCATTAAATAACAACTATTAGCATTTAATTACATTAATCAATTTTAATAAACAACGTTACTTATTTATATTACCATTAAAAGCGACAGCTTCTTGAAACGCGCGTTCACTAATGCGGCGTTCGCCACCAGGGAACGCCTCACGTGTCTGAAAAATTAAACCACATTACAACATATACAGTAAAACGTGTCTATTGTGGAAACTGTCTATGGTGGAAAATTGGGCTTCATTTTTGTCTAAATGTTGACTGCATGATTTACTTTTTCAAAAACCTCTCTATATACATGGAAAAAACACTTTCTACATATGTTGGAATGTTTTTCCCAGTCCCTTGTGATTCCACCATAGACAGGTTTCACTTTATTATGTATGAGTATTTACTCTGGGTCCTTCATCGGTCTAGTGGCGATTTGCCTTTCGTACTCCGACACTTTGGTATTCAGCGAAACCGTGATTTTCTCATCTCGATCAATGGCATCACTCACCCTATATATTTTATTTATTTCAATTATTTGAAAAACAGGAATTAAAGGTGAACTGACACGGTTTTATAAGGTACCCTGAAACTTAAACTACCTGAAGAAAAGTCACGAAGAAAGCAAGTGGTGCAAAGAAATCTCCGTAAAAATTAGTAAAAAAATTTGTAAGCCGTCAAAGTTTGCCCGTAAGAGCGTTTAGACGTCCTTACTCGATGGCCCCCTATCCAGAAAGCCAGGGGAGCATCAATTATAAGGGTCTCGATAAACTTTGACATCTAATAACTTTTTTTTTACTAATTTTCGCAGACTTTTTGTTGCACCACTTGTTTCTTCATGACTTTTCTTCAAGTAGTTTAAGTTTCAGGGTACCTTACAAAACCGTGTCAGTTCACCTTTAAGCAACAGATTTGATAAACTTGAATTTAAAAGCTCTAAGTTACCGTTGAATATTTTCACGCAGCGAAATTTCCTCAGCTTCCAACTCGTTCAACAACAACTGTGTCTGTTTATTTCTGTTGCACAAATATTGATTGGTTTGTACATAATTCAGCGCATGACTTTCACTTGTTTTATGTACTTTGGGCACATATTGTTTTTCTTCTAGCTCCTCCCCTTTTCGCCAAACTTCTTTTTGTTTTGCCTTTTTCTGTAAAAATACAAATAAAAATAACGCCAAAATAAACTGCGAAATATTAGCAACACCTGTCTACGGTGGAATATCAAGGGACGGCATAAACTCTCCACCGTAGACCGGTTATTAACGATGGATGTTTTAATTTTTGAGTTTTAATATTAGGCTTAAAGGCGATCGCAAGAATCGACCAATCACCGGACTAGCTCACCAGTTCCACTTCCAATTTCAGCTGCTCCACTTCCCGTTCCAAATCCGCAACAATCTGTTCGAAATCCGCGTCTGAAAACTGCTCGGAAATCATGTTTTGGACCGGAAATATACGCGGCGGATCGCATACATCTTGTTCAAGTTTCACCCGCCATTTCAACCGGCAAAAACTGCATATTGGAAAGGTTTAGCCACTACAACTGCCATGAGTCTTAACGGCATGCTTGGAGCCTCAACTGCTAGGTGGCATCGCGGTGCGTTCTTTCAAAGGGATCCCGAAATGAAAACGCGCCACCTAGCAGTGGAGGCCCCAAACACGTCCGTGATGACTCATCGCAAAATAGTGGCCTTCGTCTATCCAATGAGTTTATCGATGAAACGGTAATGAGTTGAAGCGCCGTAACAAAAAGTAGCGTTCACCCGTTCAAATTTCGCGCCAAAATGAACAGCTAATCGCATCGCAACGAAACCGGTGAACCAATCGCTTTTCCGAACCCGCATCGGACGCTGTCAAGTGACCAATGGAACGCGGCGGTAGGCGTGGCGTCGTCGCCACGCCCACCCAAGCGCGACGCTTCGAAGATGGCGTCCGCACGGGTGAGTGTAGTTGTTTTGGCGATTGTTTTCTCAAAGTTTTCAGCGTCCATTGTCGCATTGGATTCGGGTAGAAAAGCGATCGATTGAACGGCAATTCGATACGGATCGGTAATCGGACGTCGATCGAGTCCGATAGGTGTCGCTGTATCGTTTGTTTTCCAAGTGGCCCGTAGTTTTTCACAACGGGGGTGGGATGGGGGGGTGTAAGTGAAGGTTGGCTGCGGACGAGAAGCCCGAGTTCAAAATATGGTCAAAGGTCACTAAACCCTAACCATTTTCCCTGGAACTTTTCATGGGTCCGTTTTATTTGGGGCTTTTTAATCGTTTTATCACTCGTTATCAGTGGTCCATAAGTAACTCCCCGTCGTTTCGAATGCAGTGCGGAAGATTTATTAAAATCCCCCAGATTATCTATGAAAGATTACAATTTTATCTTTCCTTTTATATACAGCAAATGGTAAATAATCATTTATAAACACCGCCAATAATTACGTATTTTACTTTTAATTAGGATGACGTCACAAAAAATGACGGCTGTCAATTAAATACTACATAAATAAACAAATAATATTGACGAATAAAATAGTATTATATGTGTATATAAATAAAGTTACATTTTCCGCATTCAAAAGTGCAGTGATTTTTTACGAAAAAGTTTTCAAACCAATTGGGAAATTATATATAATTATTAGGCCACGCCTCTTTATTGCCCACTACCTTTATTAGCGTTCACCGTGCTGAACTCTTGACTGTGGAAACATTACAGAAAAGTATTTTCAATCCGGCGTATTATTATTATTTAAAATGAAAATGAAATATAAGTCAATTTGCTTATTTATAATAGCGGGGCGTTATTTATGAACCACCCGTGTATTTCTTAAACAATTCACGAAATATTTAAAATTAAGTGATTTTATAAGGTTTTATACAGAACTGCATTATTTTGAGTTGATTGACAACGTTGTTTCTCGTAGTCCCCGTCAGGTGCCGCCCAACCCGGGTCAAGTGAGGACAAGTGCATCTCGGCAGGTAAGCTCGGCCTACCCTCGAAATTACGTAATGGACTCGCCCGATCGGTGACGTCACTGGAACGTCTCATTCGATCGACAGGGCAGCGGAAGAGGAAAGCCATTCCTCCCCCGCTGATCATAAACGACTCGTCCGCGTTGCAAGCGGCCGATTACCATCTAGCCTCTTCCGTCGACCCCCTCACCGAGTTCGCTATCCTCGCAACCAGTCCTCGCAGTCCATTGGTGCAGAAAAATCTACCAATCAGAAAAAGGTGACGAGCGGGAATTCCTTCAATCATTCAAACATGGCTTGATTTTGAAATAACAGATCGTTCAATCATAAGAACAACATGACGTCACATCTCATTTTCCCCTAACATTTTATCCATTCAGTATATCTTACAATATTAAATTTAAATGGACAGTGAAGTTACTAAAAAATTTTTAATATGTTATTCAGAGTGATAAACTATAGAGAATGGCTATTCGGTATGTTAACCAATTCGCAATTATTCGCAGTTATAAATTAAATTCGAAAAAGGTATGCTGAGGTTTTTGCGGAGGGGAGCAGCCAATTGACGGTGACAGCCAGATGCCGTCGTACCGGTCGTTTCGCCCCCTCGATCGTAGGCGTTACGTTCTATATCTCAACCCCAATGGGTGATTTGGCCGTCAATCCGCGCAAAGAAAGAGTTCCATCGACAAAACCGTCTCGACGGTTAACCATTGCGAATTGGTTAACGTAACCATATAGCCATTCTCTATAGTTTATCACTCCGAATAACATATTAAAAATTTTTTGTTGACTTCACTGTCCCTTTAAATTATGATCCATCATTTCCCTAGTTAAAGGTGAACTGAAGAGGTTTTTGACCGCCTTCCGATCAAATTGTAAAAAATCACGCCTTAAATTAGCAATATTGTTCGAAAATGTGAGCACATTTGGTGCATTATCTTCG
>JAQIWR010000176.1:0-26511 GCA_034695945.1 Glomeris hexasticha
TGGCGCCGAATTCGGTAAAACGCTAATAACTTTTGTTTTTCAATTTTTAATCGATTTCTGCTTTAGCCAGTGTTATATGGGACGCAATAACTACTGAAAAAGGCGATTATCAGGGTATGCTCCAAAACCATGTCAGTTCTCCTTTAACTTTTCTACCAAAATTTATATATATACGTAAATTTTCTTATAGAAGCCTGGGCTTTTATTCATATTTTGGATTTTCAGGATGGGCTTCTAATAGAAACCCGGCTTCTAATTAATGGTAGAAAAGCTAAATTTCCTCGATTACAACGTTAAATCCCGGCTTTTAATCATTGTCTGTCCGATATGACCCAGCTTCAATTGGAGATCGGGTTTCGTTAGAAAATATACGGTATCATAGGGTATACATGGTAATGCATAAAATAAAAGCAGGTCTCTAATAGAAGCCGGGTTTCTATAAGAAGCTCATCCCAAGAATCCAAAATTTGAATAAAAGCCCGGGTTTCTATTAGAATTCCATCACGAAAATCCATAATTTGAATAAAAAACCCGGGTTTCTATTAGAAGCCCATCCCAAAAACCTATAATTTGAATAAAAGCCCGGGTTTCTATTAGAATTCCATCATGAAAATCCATAATTTGAATAAAAGCCCGGGTTTCAATTAGAAGCCCATCCCGAAAATCCATAATTTTAATAAAAGCCCAGGTGTCTATTAGAAGCCCATCCCGAAAATCCATAATTTGAATAAAAGGCCGGGTTTCTATTAGAATTCCATCACCAAAATCCTAAATTTGAATAAAAGCCCGGGTTTCTATTAGAAGCCCATCCCGAAAATCCATAATTTGAATAAATGCCTGGGTTTCTATAAGAAAACTTACAGTAGTATATTTGCAGTATTCACCGCAAAGTTTAATTCACAAAACATTTAGTGAAAAGTTGTTATATATTGAATTCTGCATAATTGTGAATATTTGAATGATTTCTCCCGAAACATTATTCAGAACCATTTGTGTGCAAACTGTTATGCCGTAAAAATGTAGTTCTTTTTTATGCACAATTGTGCAGAACTTTTCCTACACGACATACCGCAAAATAGATTTCTGTTACTTTCGTCATGTCCAATGACTTGGACTATACTTATCAATTTTCCTTTTGAACTGATTATATACCATACTTCATTGTTGCATTTGCAGGATCAAAATTGGTATAGGGCGCGGAGCTCCGACGGTAAAGTAGGAATGATTCCCGCCAATTACGTGCAGAAGAGGGGAGAAGTCAAACTGAACGCTATGCTGTTAGTTTAATAACACCAAACAAATATTTCCACGTAAAACACAACGTATTATATAACCTGTGTTTCCATTCCAGATGGTTCCACGGTAAGATTACACGTGATCAAGCCGAGGAGCTGCTTCGTCCTCGCGAGGATGGCCTTTTTCTCGTCAGGGAAAGCACAAATTACCCTGGTGACTACACACTTTGTGTATGTTACCATAATAAAGTTGAACACTATCGAGTTATCTATAAGGACAACAAATTGACTATTGATGAGGAGGAGTTTTTCGAAAACTTAACGCAGTTAGTTGAGGTGCGCCACCACATGGTTTGCCAGAAAGATTTGGCTCTGTTTATAATATACTGGAATTCATTTGATTTTGGTTACACACTACAGCATTATGAAAAAGATGCCGACGGACTGTGCACGCAACTGAAACGCTCCGTACCGAAACAGGGCAACCCGGAGTTTTCAGTCGACTCGAAGGCGTTTGAAGTTGCCGGGTGGGTGATACACAAGAATGACCTGAAGATTGGAGAGGCTATTGGAAAAGGCGAATTTGGAGGTTGGTTTGTATGGTTACGTTGACGTACGCGCTAAAAACTTGCCAAACAAACAAACAAGAAAGTTATTGTCAGAAAATGGTCAGAAATTGCAAAACAATAAACAATCCACATTTATTTTTAACTGACTTTGTGGCAAAAATGATGATTTATAATATAAAAGCTTTCTATTATAAAAAATAGTGCCGTTTGTACCATAAAATTTCCGTTTTGTGTAAGTTTATGAATATAAGGCCATTATATATGGCACAAAATAGTATTTTTATGCAATTGTTCATCTTTATAATAAAGTAAAACCTATAAAACACTATAATATCTAATATGAAACCTCTAAAAACCTATATTTTGACATTTTAGACCTACAAAAACCTGTATTTTGACATTTTAAGCCAACAAAAACCTATATTTTGACATTTTAAACCAGCAAAAAACTATATTTTCACATTTTAAACCTATAAAAACCTATATTTTGACATTTTAAACCAACAAAAACCTATTTTAAGCCTATAAAAACCTATATTTTGACATATGAAACCTACAAAAACCTACATTTTGACATTTTAAACCTACAAAAGCCTATATTTTGACATTTTAAATCTATATTTTGACGTTTTAAACCCATATTTTGACATTTTAAACAAACAAAAACCTATATTTTGACATTTTAAACCAACAAAAACCTATATTTTCACATTTTAAACCTATAAAAACATATATTTTGACATATTAAACCTACAAAAACCTACATTTTGACATTTTAAACCTACAAAAGCCTATATTTTGACATTTTAAACCTATATTTTGACATTTTAAACGTGCAAAAACCTGTATTTTGACATTTTAAACGTGCTAAAACCTGTATTTTGACATTTTAAACCTATATTTTGACATTTTAAACCAACAAAAACCTATATTTTAACATTTTAAACCTATAAAAACCTATATTTTCAATTGATTTGAGTGGGAATCGTGAACACATCCATGTAACGTATGATCCAATTTGGTTTTTGCATTTGGGCACTCGAATATTCCAATGGTCATTGAGATTAAATTGGAAATTGTGTTGAATTTGTATTCGGCCGAAAAGACTGTCCTTGCAACCAAATATTTTATTTTATTTGACACCAGTGATCCTTCAACGGCCTCCGGAAATAGTAATCATATAAATGCCTTTGGGGTTGGCATTATAAGATAGAAAGTCACATTCGTCACCATGCATCAAGTACAATTTAGTGATGGATGATGATCGATGGTGCATTTTTTGGCAATTTTTTGTCATCTTACTTTCCCGTCTCGTATTTTTGAATCAATATATTTTATTTTTCTTCCTGCCAAATCTAATTTGTCACCTTGTCCCTTGAGTTACATCTTTCTGAAAAACTGACCTCGTTTATAAAAACCCTGGTTATAAATGGCAATACTTTATAGTAACTAATGGATTAGGAAATAAAGTAGAGTTATATCGCTTGAAACACGGTTAAAATTTAACCACGGCAACATTATTATATACGTAATTCATTGTACAGTAAAAATCGTTTATAGTCAACTCGAATGGGCCACCCATATTGGTTGATTGTAACCGAAATTTGTTGTAAGAATTAAACTTTGCGTAAAACTAACAGTTGACTGTATCAGAATCTAGAAATAATTTCACTCGTATTGCTTTAGTTATTAAATATTTGAATCCATTAATTGAGAACTTCAGCACATCCCATGAGAAAAAATGACGCACAATTATGCATAAAAATAAGATTTTGTGAAAAGTCATCATGAAGAAAGCGACATTTTATTAACAAAAATGTCTGCATAATTGGGCAATAATTATACACAATTGAACACAATTATACACAGACTTCAACACAATTATGCATAAAAAGACTCCAATTTTGTACCGCGTTATGCAGACCTATGCATAAAATTGTATGCGCATTATGCACAATTATGCGTAGACTTTTTCTCCAGGGATTAAATATGGGATTGTTGATTAGATATAGTACTATATCAGGTTTCCTTTATCAGAAGTTTCTCAAATCAGAAGTTGTTATAAGCGATAAGCGACTTATTTAACACACATAGTCCTATTCTCCTATGGCAGTACTGTCAATCATGGTGACTGTATTCAGGTGGTGACACTAACCGAGGTGACACTAAGTGGTTTCGATTGTAATGCAAAATGTAAATACTTTGCAGTGTTCAAAATTTGTCCTCGTGATCTGTAAATTTGAAATAGAATTATGAAAACAGGTGATTATTTTCCATTTCGATGATGATGATAACGCGTGTAGATTTCTATTTATTTAATTTGCAACTATTTTAATTTATTGCAATTATGGATTTATATATTTGTTAAACCTATTTTGTTTTTACAGATGTTGTCCTCGGTTCGTTCCGCGGACAGAAAGTAGCCGTCAAGACTTTAAAAGACTCGAGTAAAACCGCACAAACTTTTTTGGCGGAAGCGTCAGTAATGACGTAAGTGGTCATTCATTTGAAGTAACATTTGACATAATAAACACATATATAATGTTTCTTTTTTTTTGGTTACGTAGGTCCATGCGCCATCGCAACCTAGTCCAGATGATCGGCGTCGTATTCGATTGGCCTTCGGTGTACCTTGTCACGGAATTCATGGGCAAGGGTAGTTTGGTGGAGTACCTAAGATCACGCGGCCGGCTTCACGTCACGAGGCGAGATCAGATCCATTTCGCTACGTACGTAGTATTTTTTGTGTGGCTACTTTCACTTCCTGTATCTTTGCAATCAATCGATAATAACATATACATTGATTCGATGCAGCGATACGTGCGCAGGCATGGCACACTTGGAACTGAAAAAGGTGGTGCATCGGGACCTTGCCGCCAGGAACGTCCTCATCTCGGACGACGGAGTGGCAAAGGTAGAGTGGGCGTGAGTGAGGTCGCTAGGAAATGGGTTGTACAATTTAAAGTTGGCGTGTAGTGAACGAAGCGTGAGCGATGTGTTGCATGATGGATGAGCTCGCGATGAGATTGACACTCAAATTTTGTTGATTCAAGCTGTACTGTGTGTATGTGTATGTTCTTCACTTGGCTATCTTTCTATAGGCACATGGCGCGGCGCGGGTTTGCGACAAATTTCACGATGCCCTGTTGACAGGGTGTGATTATGTTTTGACGGACGTGACTTTTTGACTTGCGGCTTTCTCAATAGAGCCTTAATTAGGAGCATTTAGGCAGAAATGAAATGGGGCGGCGTGTGACATTAACCTCGCGGGGAAAACACGCGCCATGTGCAATTAATGTCAGTGTTTTTATTTTTTAAAATCACAAACTAATAATAATAATAATGTGCACTTTCTGCGCCAACTTGTTGCTACACAAAGGTGCATATATCGTTATCTTGCCAAACTAAATTTTGTTGAATTCTTGGTATCTTAGTGTGTATTACCAAGTGCAAAATGAAGACCATTACACATTTGTGTATGGTTTGTGCATACTGTTGCATATTTTGATGAAAATTTGCAGCTCGCTGTTTTTCAGAAATACACCATTTTGTATTAATTAATTTACACATTTACTTCATTAATTATTTACTTTAAACATTTTCTTCAATAATTATTTAATTTAAACATTTACTTCAATAATTATACAATTTAAAGGTGAACTGACAAGGTTTTGCAACATACCCTGAAAAAACTAACATTTGATTGCCACTAATTTAGGAACATTGTCCCAAAATTTGAGGCCATTTGAAGCATTATTGCCAGAGATATGAATTATTTAGAACATGAATGAGTAGTATATTGTGAGAGATGTACACTGGAGCGCCATTGATAAGCTCTGCCATTGGCTGAAACTACAGAGGTGCGGCTGAAAATTCAAATTTTGCCAAGACCGGACACTGTGACACCAGCGCGGTGACACCGTCCTTCCATGACACGAGGGCTTCACCCTCGATCTTTAACTTAAAAAACCTTGTCAGTTCACCTTTGTAACCAGAGTACACATCGAAGACCATTGAGATTTAGGCAGTTAGAACCATCTAGAGGAATCAGATCTGAACATTTACACAAATTTTGATTTTTTAACAGGTACGTGAATTACTTCGCGACAAAGCCAAGCCCGACAGAACACATTCTGGATCTGTGGGAAGCAACTCATGTAGATTCATCCCAGTTGACGGATCTGGTGAATGTTTTAAGGATAATGGGACGTGCAGATGCTGCTGCAGCACTTGAGAAAGAGATGGGTGCATGGTTATGATTTCACGGATGCTTCCAGCGCAGTTCACGCGGGACAACGTTTGATGCAAACAAGGTGCATGTTGTGAAAGAGTGCACCCTGGTGAAGAAGTCCAGACTATCATATGCAAAAGAAATCAGCTGCTTTGGCAATATTGAAAAGATTGAAATGTGTGCTGTCTGTTGTATATTGAAACACTGTGCAATTGTGCTACTGGGTTTTGTGCGAGTTCAGCGAATTATAGAACTACCTCAGCCCTATTTATTACATGCACTACAAACAAATGTGTGCCTTTGGCAATTAGTAGTCGTCGATTGGAGCCACAAGCTGAACTTTACATTCCAAATGGGAAGCAAGCCAAATTATTATTTAAAGAAGATCACAACTGTTTTTTGTACGCGCGTTTTAAAAATGGCCTTTGGCGATATATGATATATATGCTATATACCACATGCAAAACGTGAAATTGAAACATGCTATATATAGTTGAATGCAACAACAGTTTGTAAAGTGTTCCACTAATTGAAAATGCTAAATTTAATACAAGTTTATGTTGGTGAAATTCAAATATGTTCATGGGTTGAGAATTACTGTCATAGGGATGCCTTGTATATTCAAATTCACTATACATCTAGACTACAAGATTCTAAAATTCAGAATGTTTTTGGATATAAAAAGTAACAAATCTTAAATCAGAGCTGATGGAACGAGATTTTTATGCAAGTGTACATGTTAATTTACCAAACTTTTTACATAATGTCGTTAATGTAAATAAACTACAGTTTTGTAATAATGTGAGTTACCTTTTTATTATCAGAACAATTGAATAGTGACATTCTTTTCTATATACCAGGATAATAATGATCAATTCTAAGAAAAATATCACGACCTTGCGTACAGAAAATTGTCCTTTATTATGGATAAATACAAATCAAAAATAAAAACATGTAATTTAATTAAAGCTGTTTCACAATTAACACATACACAGTTAGTAAAATGTATTTCATTATTAAAAAAACAATAATTTACAATGAATGACCCTAACAAAAATGTATGGCAGTAATTTCTGCAGTAGTTTAAAGTCAAAATCCAATCTAAATTATTATAAACTGGTTTGGTATGTCAGATTATAAGATGAACTGGTCATAAGATTATAGATATGCTAATAGGAAAATAATTAAAATGCTTTTGGCTGAACATTTGAATCCTGTATTGAATGCTCCAAAACTGATCGTGTGATCGCAATATGATTTTTCCTTATTTCAACAACAAAGTGATTACACAGATGATACATTTGAAGCTGTACTTCGCATTAAACGGTGCAAGTTATGCACAATATCAGAGCGTTTATTTTTTACAAGGCTGTCAAACAGCAAGTCCAAATTAAATGTTGGCATCTCGAGCCATCTACTGAAGCATTCGTAAGGTTGGTTTCTCGGACAGTCCTGGTTGTCGTATATAATTTCATCTATAATATGTTCAGTTATTCCTGGTAGACATCTGGCTATTAGGATCCATTCTCTTCGTTTCAGGTTTTCGGACACATACTGTATGAGGTGCGCAAACTGCGACTTGTCGCACCTGTCGGAGCGCAAGCCGCAATCCTTACCATTGGTATTGCTTGTAGGTAATACATTGAAATCTGCTGTGGCTGCCGTTTCCTCTCCACAAACCTCACATTTTTCATTGTTTTCAGATTGAAAAGTTGAACTGATTGGCAACTCATCTCGTTCTTGCAGGATCTTCATCAGAGATTCTGCATCACGGATTGAATTCAGAGCTCTTCTCGAGTTAACTATCCGAATTATATTTTCGGATTTTATGATGGCAGGGAACCTTTGCCTAATTGTTGAGTATTCAGCATTATCACTTCTGTACATTGTCAAATTGTCCTAATCTAAACAACAACAAAATAAGTTTTAATACAGGTTTTCCCATATTTGCATTTTTGAAATTATTACATGTAGTATACAAGTGTAACAATTGAGTTTAATATACAATTATTATACAATTTATAAGTACTTATAAATTAACTTTTTTAATTATATAATATAAAGTAATTGCATGTTATCGATTTGATGCAATCTTGTCCAAGATGCAATCAATAAATTGATGCATGTGAATACTAAAATAGAAGTATATTTGCAAAAAATGGCTGCATTATATTATTCAAGGTATACTCCCACAGAAAGCAAATAGTATTTTTTATTTGCATGTATGCTAATTACGTTATTAGATTTTAATAAAAAAATTTGGGGCAGGTATATACTAGCTATCTATATATACCATATTTATATATATGCAGTTACACTTGATTAATTAATATAACAAAAGTTTATATATCAAGTAATTTTTATTCCAAATTTAGCAGACAACATTATTTGACAGTTTTCATTAAATATCGCTAAAGATCGACTCGTACCTTTTAGAATAATGCAGAAACCAATAAATATCACAAGGAACACGATTTCACAATTTCACCTCCATGATCGATTTCATGGCGAATTAATAAATATACTTGAACCAGAAATTGGAATTATTGCTGCAGTCACATGTCCGATGTATGAAATGTAGCTATTGCCAATGATACATCGTTTGAAACTTTTACTGACCAATCACGTTGTAGTATGACGTCATAATAAAGTGCATTGGTGGTTACGCAACATTATAGAGTATGGCCGCAAGTTGAGACTCCGTGTGTTGAGATGAGGGTGGTTGAGATTATGACGTGCGCTACTCTCTAAACAGGGTGCCACTTGTACAACTACTGGACTGGGCGTAGTACGGACAACCTGATGGCACCCTGTTTTGAGAGTAACACACGTCATAATCTCAACACACGTAGCCCAAGGAGTTATAAACTGCGTAGCCTCGGCGTAGCCTCACCGGCAACTCTCCTGCATGACGTCATTGTGGGTTGACCGGATTGCGTAGGCTCGATGACGTATCGTTTATCCCTAGGCTTGCACAGTGGCGCCACCTGCAGTTCGCAGTTCGTTCCTAATGTGGCCACGTCACGATTGCCGAAGTTAGTGGCATCGGATAAATATTTATCGACGTGGCTGGAAAACACTGATGTTACCGCGGCTTTGACTCCACTTTTCTTGCAGAGAAGCGGACGAAATTATCGCCATTGTCGCATGACGGTTAGTGGAGAGTGGAGACGAAAATTCGGCTGAGAAAATCGAAAACAGCCTGTGCAGATATCCGGATATTCATCCGCGTTCTCTTTTTTTTTTCCACCATTCACTTGGATCAAGTAATTAAAAGCTGGTTAGTTTGGGTCCATTCAATGATTCACTGACATCTTGTTTAATAATAAACTGACGTTTGTATTTTAGAGATGAATCCGCAATATTATCCACAAGCCCCCAATTACCCAATGGATATGTCTACTCGTTTTACTGGCCCACCCCCTCAAGTTGGCCCTCAAGGTGCCCATGTCCTTCCACCTGCACAAATGCAAAGACCAAGATCTGGTGGACCTGATCAGGGCAACTACAATCCTAATTATCCACCGGTTAATGAAAATGGGCTTAGTCCTAATCCAGTTGCTTCAACATATGCAGGTTAGTGACTTGCATTGACCTCATAAGAAAAAAAATCTTGTAAATGGATTTTGCAGATTGCTGTATAGTATGAATTTATTTGCAGCACATCCAAAAGCTCCTGTTCAAATGCAACCAATGCCAAGGGCACCACAACCAGCTGCGCAATATGAAAATGGCTACCAGTACCAAATGAGTGGACAACCGCAGTACGCGCCAGGGCCACAAGCCTTCCAAGGAACAGCACCTCCTCCTCCCCCTTCTTCTTGTGCTCAGCATAGACCTCTGTCAGGTCCAGGACCTCTTGCTGATCAAATGGGCGGGCTAAACCTTGGGCCGCGTGACCCATATCAATCGGTGAGAAACAAGAAATGTAGCAGATGTGCGCTTACAAGGAACTTTGCGTAAAAGTTGACGGTATCAGAATCTACAAATTCGTTCCCTCATTTTGCTTTATTTATTTATTTTTTGGATCTGTTGAGAACTTTAGCAACTGTTTACGCCAGTTTGTGTAACAAAGCCACGAATATTACGGGAAGGACGACATTAAAAATGGAATTGTTGACTATATCAGGTGTTGACACGAAAATTGTACCCAAAATCTGTTGCCTGTATCAGAAATTTCCTAAATCAGGAGTGTTTATAAGGTTCCATCATATTTAACACGCGAAGTCCTATTCGCCTGCCGGGAATTCAGATCACGGTGACTGTATCCAGGCGGTGGCACTAACCGAGGTGATACTAACTGAGGTGGTGCTAATCGGGGTGACACTAAGCGAGGTGATACCAACTGAGGTGACTAACCGAGGTGACAGTAACTGAAATGACACTAACCGATGTGACATTAACCGATGTGACATTAACCGAGGCGGCACTACCCAGGGTGACACCAACCGGGGTGACACTAACAGGGGTGATGCCAACTGAGGTGACAGTAACCGAGATATCAACCGAGGTGACAGTAACCGAAATTACACTAACTGAGATGACACTAACCGATGTGACACTAACCGGGGTGACAGTAACCGAAATTACACTAACTGAGATGACACTAACCGATGTGACACTAACCGGGGTGACACTAACCGAGGAGGCACTAACAAAAATGATACTAATCCATTTGACACTAACCGAGGTGATACCAACCGAGGTGACAATAACCGAAATGATACTAATCCATTTGACACTAACTGAGGTGACACTAACCGATGTGACACTAACCGATGTGACACTAACCGATGTGACACTAACCGATGTGACATTAACCGAGGCGGCACTACCCAGGGTGACACTAACCGGGGTGATACCAACTGAGGTGACAGTAACTGAAATGACACTAACCGGGGTGACACTAACCGGGGTGATACTTACCGGGGTGATACTAACCGAGATGACACCACCTGGGGCGACACCAACCGAGGTGACAGTAACCGAAATGATACTAACCCATGTGACACTAATCGAGGTGATACTAACCGAGGTGACACTAAACGGTTTGGACTATACGGATAAATACAAAGTTTTTTAGGGAAATTTTAGGATGAGATGTAATTACGGGGAAATTGAAGATTGCACAATCGATGATGTAACTCTTTATTCTACTACTTATTGTTTTGTTGTCCATGACATTTCAGCCAACGATGCCGCCACCACATCGTGGTGCATCAGGTCCAGGTCCAGGCCCTCAACCTCTTCCACCACAAAACTACGGTGACCCTGCATTTCAACAACAGCCCAACTTCCCTCCGCACCAAGGAATAGCGCACGAAGCTGGTAGACAGTACATTGAACCTAACAGTCCGAACGTGTTGCATCATCAGCAACACCCTGGTGCACCAATGCAAGCCAGATATCCTCAAGCTCCCATGCAAGGAATTCCACCACCTAATGCCAATATGGGCGGAGGTTATCATCAACCTCCTCCTGGACCCGGGCATCGCGGTCAAGGAGGGCCGGTTGGTCAACCGCAGCAGCAGCAGCCCCAGCAGCCGCGAAGACTCGATCCTGAAATGATGCCCAGCCCTGTAATTCATCTGCAGTGATGCATTATTTTTATGTACATTGATTTGTATTTTGACTTAATGCTGTGGTTAAAATTGCAGATTCAAGTGATTGAAGATGATAAGAAGAATAGACGCGGTGAATTCCAGACTCACTTGAGGGGTCAAGTGCCGCCATTGGTCACTACGGATTTTGTGACCGTAGATCAAGGTGTGAAACGAACTCGGTTATAACGAACACCTGGTTATAACGAACAAAACTTGCAGTGCCGCGTGTAATTTGAATTTTTAATGTTTGTTTTTAGGAAACTGCAATCCACGTTTCATCAGGTCCACTATGTACAGTGTGCCAACCAATACCGATATGTTAAAGCAGACAGCCATTCCGTTTGCGATCACCATAAGCCCATTTGCAGATTTGAAGCCGAAGGAAGTACGTCAGTTAGATTTCGAATGAGGAATATTTTTGTTTGTGAGTGGTGATGTGAAGTTTAATTTGTGAACATTTGAAAATTAGCATCCTCCACCTATTGTTGGACTGGGGGAGATTGGACCTGTGAGGTGCATCCGCTGCAAAGCTTACATGTGCAGTTTCATGCAGTTTATCGACGGCGGTCGGAGGTTCGCGTGCAGTTTCTGCAGAGCGACCACGGAAGGTAAACCTGGAAAATCTGGAAAAGTCGTGGAATTTGCAA
Organism: Glomeris hexasticha; assembly: GCA_034695945.1. Lineage (NCBI taxonomy): Eukaryota > Metazoa > Arthropoda > Diplopoda > Glomerida > Glomeridae > Glomeris > Glomeris hexasticha. The sequence goes on from JAQIWR010000176.1 coordinate 12,286, forward strand.
GCATTTTACCTAAACCTAAATCACTCCTGAAGTTGACCACCATTGCGTGTTGAGTCTCACATTCTTCTAAGTACTTTACCGCGCATAAATAACAGATGTAACTTTATAATTTGTTTAAACCTGGTAAGTTGACCACTGTTCACAGTGCTATGGATATTCATATATGTACAGTGAAACCTGTTTATAGTGGAATCTTAATGTAATCTCAATGGACCGGAAAACATTTCCAACATAGACAGGTTTGGTTTATTTCAGCATAGAGAGGTTTTTAAAAAGTTGAATCATCATGTCGGAGGCCCGAAATGAACCTTCAGATTTTCCACTATTTGGGCAAGTTTCCACCAAACGGTTTCCACCATAGACAGGTTTACTGGTACAATGCCCGACATTCATTGTCCATGCATTTTATTTAAGTTGAACACCTGTTAAAGTTGACCAGGTATTTTTTTTAAACCATCAGTGGTCAACATACACAGGTTACACTGTGTACAATTTGAATGAGTTTTAGATTAAAATTATTTAGAGCAAAAAATGGTTGTAATTCAACTTTAAATTAACTTGTGCTTAATATAATCTGGAAATTATGCTCATTTGGATACATTTTTTGACGTTGTAGTTCCACCTGAGTACTTCGCGCACTTGGATCACACCGGCCAACGTGTAGATAAATACGAAAGGCCTGAACTCTGCTTGGGTTCTTACGATTATGTGACAACCAAGGAATATTGCAAAGTATAATATTATTGATTTGATCAGTTGGACGTACGACGTACGATGCAAAAAGTGATATTCGTTCGTTAACGTGCAGAATTTATTTCAGAATAACGAGTTCCCGAATCCACCTGCATTTGTTTTTGTGATTGATGTTTCTTACAATAATATGAAAAGTGGGATGGTACAGCTGCTCTGTGAGGAAATGATAAACATTTTGCGCTTGCTACCAACGTAAGCGTATTATTGGTTTTTCAAATGTGTTTGCTTGTTTTGGTAATTAATATATTTGGGAATTTGCTTTTGGCAGGGAAAGTAGAAATGAGAAATCGAAGATTAAAGTTGGCTTCATCACGTATAGCAATGTGGTGCATTTTTACAATTTGAAGGTACGCGACTTGGTTATGTCGTGTGCTGGAATAGATGAAGTTAAAATATATGTTTGTTAGAGTTGCCTTGCTCAACCTCAAATGATGGTGGTGCCAGATGTCAGTGACATGTTCGTGCCCTTACTCGATGGTTTCCTGGTCGATGTCCAAGAATCGGAAGGGCTTATAATGAGCCTGATGGAACAGATCCCGCAGATGTTCAACGACACGAGAGAAACGGAAACGATTTTGGCCCCGGCTATAAAAGCCGGCCTGGAAGCCTTAATGGTTAATGCTTAGTTAGCTTAGTTAATACAGAATAATAATTATTGACAAACTGATTCATGTATTTTCTCGTATTTAGGCTGCCAATTGTTCGGGCAAAATCTTTGTTTTCCATTCGTCGCTGCCGATTGGCGAGGCACCGGGAAAGTTAAGAAACCGGGATGACAGGAAGTTACTGGGAACTGATAAAGAAAAGGTTGAATAACAGGAATTAATATTGAGTTACTTAAAGGTGAACTGTCGTGGTTTTGTAAGGAGCCATGCCGTTTAAAAGTTTTGAAAGGAAAAATGATATAAAGTGTATACATTGCTTTTGAATACTGTATCTTCAAAAAAATTATTGATGGAGTTTACTGAGAATAGAAGAATCGGAAATAAATTAAAGATGCAATTTTGGCATGGTAGAACTTCACCTTTAAGTAAAGATTAATCGGAGAGCATCACAAATGTTGTCTATATTGTTTTTTGGTGGGGTGTGACATTCTCTTCAAAAGCTATTTCTTCTTTTATTCTTAGACTGTTCTGGCACCACAAACAAATTTCTACAATCAACTAGGGCAAGATTGTGTTAGTGCCGGGACTAGCGTGGACATATTTGCCTTTCCCAATGCTTATATAGATGTGGCTACCATCGGTCAATTGTGCCGTTTGACCGGAGGCCAACTCTACAAATACACTTATTTTCAGGTGAATTGATGTCACCCATAAATTAAATAAATGAATCAGTGTTGGTAAACTACGTTTCACTGAAGCAATTGAATAAGGGACATTTGTAAGATTGTCCGCTCGTCTTAAAACCTGGAAATTTTAGTTAAGAAATGAATCAAATGTGATAATACCTGTTAAAAAAAGTCAGGGAATAAGGACAAATGCGTGAATATTTATAGAAAAGTTAAGGAATGTCTTAGCTTCAATAATTAATTTAGCATTTAGCTAAAGTATAAGAAAAGATTGGTATTAACATAATTTGTAGCATTTAATTCAATATATACAAACTAAAATAATTAAATGTTTAGTTATTATTATTATTATTATTATTATTATTATTATTATTATTATTATTATTATTATTATCGTAATTTGACACTCGATTGTAATAATGCAAATTCTTGTATATCACTTTAGTAATTAATGTAGTTTTCATTTTGCTGTATGGAAAATCAGCCAATGAGCATAAAAAGATAATTGAATTGCTTTATTAGTGAAACGCACTTTAGAATTTATATAGTACATTGAACTAAATTGGCAATTTAAAATATTGCAGGCTGATTTGGATGGTGTTAGATTTTTGGACGACCTCAAGCGAAACATCCAACGACAAACCGCTTTCGATGCCATTATGCGTATTAGAACTAGTACAGGTTAGTGAAATGAAGGTTTGTCAATTTGTGGCACACAGTACTACTAAATCTGATTTATGGGTATGAAGGTGTTCGGCCAGTGGAGTTCTTTGGCAACTATTTCATGTCGAACACAACCGATGTCGAGTTGGCATCGATCGACGCGGACAAAGCTCTGTCGGTAGAAATACGGCATGATGACAAACTTACGGATGAAGATGCGGTCTACATACAGGTTAAGTTATTCCATCATTTAATGATTTAATCAGCTGGCAATTGGATTTTAAATCAAGTTTTAATTGCAGGCTGCTATCCTGTACACGAGCATCGGTGGTCAGCGACGATTGCGAGTTCATAACCTCGCACTCAATACCTGCAATCAAATGGCTGATCTGTACCGCAACTGCGAGCTTGACACAATCATAAACTACTTTTCAAAATATTGTAAGTTGACTGTAGAAAAATACTGTGGTTTCTAAAGTAGGGTTCATACCATTCAGGGAAAACTTGAAAATCAGGGAAATTGGTATAAATGTACTTAGTTACTTACTTACTCATTAACTTAATCATTAACGTACTTGGTTACTAACTCATTAATTTACTTACTTAGTTACTTGTTTATTTATTTTTACAATTGTAAAATTAACCGCGCTGAAATGACACGTGCGCGGCTAGTGTCAAAGCGTTAAATTGAACGAACTTCAGTTTTCCTGTACAAGTTATTCTGTAATAAGGGTAACTACAGCATTGGAACAAGTAGGATATTTATTCCTTTACTTTAATTTGATTTCGGATTAGGTTTGAGGCAGTTGTGCGAACAGATACCGAAAGCTCTGAAAGAGGCCGTCGTGAGTCGGTGCGCACAAACTCTTGCTTCTTACCGCAAGAACTGCGCTACTCCATCATCTGTTGGTCAACTTATATTACCAGAATGTATGAAACTGCTGCCACTTTACATCAATTGCCTTCTGAAATGCGACGCGATATCAGGTGGTCAGCATCCGAACGTTGCGAGTTTGCGACGTATCCGCGTACGGACTGTAATTGGGACTTTGCGTATTTATTATTAGGAAGTGAGATATCAACGGATGATCGTAGCTACATCATGCATGCTTTGAATAGCATGGATGTGGCATCGTCGATGAGTTACATCTATCCGAGGCTGCTGCAACTACACACGTTGGATTTCTCGGCCTCCGAAGACGCTCTTCCAGTTGCAACCCGGTCGTCCATGGATAAGATTCAAGATAATGGGGTTTATCTTCTTGGTGGGTATTATACACACTGACTTTAACTTTAAATGAAGTCTTTATTGTGTGAAAAAGGCTGATAAATAATGTATTTCTTGCGAGAATTGTGGGGAAAACATTCACTCTTGGCCACCTCTAATTTTTGCTCATTATTTATTTATTTATTATTCTATCTAATTGCTTCTTTTTCTTAATTGTGATGCAGAAAATGGCATTTACATGTTCATATGGGTTGGCATGAACGTTTCTTCAGAATGGCTGCAGAATGTGTTCGGCGTGCGCTCGGCAGCCGAAATCGACATCGACCACGTAATTTTCGTTTTCAGCTTTATCTTTTATCCATCTGCAAATACTGATATACAATACAATTCACATGTTTTCTTATTTTCTTTTCTCAAGACAAAAATATTAAACCTTGACAACCCAACATCTCAAGGCATTAGAAAGTTGATATGGAACATCCGAGAGGAAAGGCACCGTCACATGAAGGTATCCCAAAATTATTCAATAATGTACATATATATGAATATGATAACAGATTTTATTTAATATGATGCAATGTATTTTTGAAGCTTGCTGTGATCCGCCAGAGAGACAAACTGGAAATAGTTTTCAAACAGTTTTTGGTTGAAGATAAAGGTTTAGATGGCAGCCCATCTTACGTTGACTTTTTATGCCAAATGCACAAAGAAATAAGAAACCTGTTAACCTGAAATCATCAAGCGTGTTTATGTAATAACATTTGAAAGTGAATCATATATATAACTTGAAATTTGCACTGGAAAAAGTGGAATTACGCAATTGTCAAGTTTGAATGAAATATACATTGACTGAATATTTTAAGTGCGTTGAATATTTCTCAAGTAAAAATAAAAAAACACAATATTAAACAGTGTATTGAATGCAACATTGTTGAAATAAATAAATAGGCTTGATTTATATTGTGTATTATTATTATTTTTTGAAAGAAATGACAGTTTTGGTGATATTCCGAACACAAAACAAATTTTAAAAAAACAACTATACAAAACACTTAGACGACTATAAATACATAAATTAATTAAAAACTATCAAGGACTAAGAAACCAAATTACAATACCAAAAAAGAAAAAAACTATAAATAACATTTTAAAAAAAATCTTTACAGTGCGTCGCAACTCAAGGTTACTGCGATTCACTATTGCTTTCTTGCTTCATTGAGTAAACATTTAAACCAAAAAAACTTTTCATGATGCAAAATTGATGTAACTTACTTAATTAAGTTAATTGATGTGTATTTTCCCATATTTTTACGTAGGAATTATGTGATATTATTTAACAAACGTTGAAATGTGCAATCTTGAGTTGAGACTCACTATATAACTAAGAAAATCTTTTAACAAAACGTTATGGTTAAAATGAAAAACACAGATCGGAAAACAACAAAAAAACAATTGTTTTATTATATTAGTGAGAAATGATTAGACACATTTTTTCGAATTTACGTATCAGGCGTTGTGTCCTCCTTGGTTGTGTCAGCCAATGGCGTCAACCAACCGAGACGGTAGCGCCACCTGGTTGTCGCTGTGCGAAACGCGACAATTTGTGTTTCGATCCGTTTCCTCTGAGTCGTCACATTTAATTTTTCGTGTAGTACTTGCGACCGCTTGCGACTTCCGTAGCAGGATTTTCGATTTTCCACGTGGATTTTCTCTAGTCTGCTTGTTTTCGACGACGAATTTATCATGGTAAATCATATTTTTTCAAATTGATGTTAATATTGTATTAACGTTGTGCTTCATTCATTTTCAGGGGAAATACGCGAAAAAGAATAAAAATGTTAAAGCTGAAGCTTTAAAGACACTTCATCCAGACAGCCGTAAAGCTGGACAACTAATGAAAAAATTGAGTCATGAATCACGTGTCGATAAGTAAATTCAATCATTTAATAATGTACTATTTCATTACATGGTAAATTAGATCTGCATGTTTTTAAACAGGAAAACTCGAGAACGCGATTTGAAACTACAAATGCAAGGTGATATATTTATATTATAATATGTAATTAAACTGTTTCAATTATTATCCAGTTTGATTATTTAATTTACCATATTTATTTAGGTGAAAGATTGATGTGGTTTAAAGAAAATATGGGTACACCTGAAAATGGGAAAGCATTCACTAAGTGTGAAGTTGCAAAAATAGCAGACAGGTTATTTATTAATTACTGAATTAATATATCAGTTATATAGTTACATTTGTTAATTTATCATATGATTACTCAGTTATTTTCACCGATTGGATCCAGAACTTGCCCAGATTGAAATTTTAAAAGGTATTCGACCAAAACAACATTCGCAGAAATTCTCCAAGGAATCTTCTATAAAGCGTACATTAGAACAAGAATTGCAACAGTTTCAGTCTGGATCATTTGGTAAATACCTGCATAATATATTGTAACTTGTATTGCTTTATATAGTATAAGTTACAACACAATTATTTTTCAGAAATGCCGGATTTTTACGATGCATCTGTCATAGAGTATCTTCGGTAAGTTGCGCAGTCAGTATAATAATTTGACCTATACCAGCAATATATGTATAACAATGAAAACTTCTCTGTTTTAGCCTTTGGGATGGACAATTAAGATTTGTTAATTCTATCAAAATGAGGAAGTACAGTCAACGGCAATTGGGAATGAAACACGATGCGAGTGCAGATATATGAAGATGCCATTTAATATTTTGAATTGAAATAGTTTTTGATTGTTTTGGTGCACATGTATATTAATAGTGTTCTTATTTTATTCTCATTTGTGTGGTGGTTTATAATTATAAATACAATTTTTGCAAACATATGTGACACAATTGTAATTATTTTAAACATGAAATGGTGTCATTTGTCATGGCTGAATATCGGTTGGTAAGATCATGAATGATGGAGATGTTCAGTGGAATTCTAGTGAATATTATTAAGCTGTTAACAGCTGTTTAATAAAAGTATAATATTGAGTTATAATTGACATTATATCAGGGGAAGTTGCACGTTGCGGACAACACTGCCGTTTCTTTTAAAAGTTATATTATACACGTTAGACAGAACATTTTTTAGGTTTATTTATTGGTCGAACATAATGTATGATGCTATTTCATTGATTCATCCAAGATTCAACGTTCGTGATATCGTAATTAACGAGGAAATGAAAATCGGATTTCATGAGCTCCAGAAACCATCCGCTAGATGGCGCTCCCTACTGTGTAGAAGAGCGAACCAATCAGCGCTGTGAACGGGGTTGGCCATAAGTACGCCTTGCTTTGCTGAAGTCCGCGACCGCGCGTTCACCACGTTTCCTTCGCAATGGTAAGTACGATATTGCTCTAAATTTTCGAAAAATACAATACAATATAGGAATTTTTGCAGGGTAAAAGGGCTCAGAAGAAGAAGATCGCGAAATTATTGGTGCATAGTGAACGACCATCTTTATATCCGACATTCAAGAAGAGAACAAATACACAACGGGAAGATGATAAACCAAAGTAGGCCTATATGCAAAAATAAAACGTGGTCACATGGTCACATAATCTGAAATTATATTACCAATAATTAGAAATTTAACTAAGGCATGAATTTTACCATATGATAATCATAATTTTCTTCCACTATAGACCAAGAAAACAACTGAAAATGAAGGATATTTTACATGGTATGGATGCGAATATTTTCAAAGTTGTGTCATATATTAATTTTTATCTTTGTTATTTTGCAGTGTCATTTAAAATAAAATTGGTAATTTTGGTGTTTCAGGGGAGAAATTTATGTGGTTTAAAAGTAATTTGTTGAACTTGTTGAAACCCATGAAAAACAAGAAAGCAAAACAATTAAAAAAGACCCAAGTGAAAGAAATTGTAGAAAAGTATGCATTCATTTTGTGAACAATCCCTATTCAATTAAAACATCACATATTGTTTCGTTGTAAATTAATTGTATATTTTTAACTATAGGTATCTGCACCGGTATGATTTTGAATTGGAGCACTTGGAAAAAATAAAATCGATGAAGCCGAAACTCTATCGTAAATTGCTGGATAGGGAAGGTGCTATTAAACGTATAACAAAACTGGAGAAACGAATGTTTGAACGCAGGGGAATTGGCAAGTTATATTAACTGGGCCTGTATTTAATTCTGACGTTGTTTAATATTGCAATTTTATTTACTTTCAGAAATACCAAAGCTTAGTGACCCAAAAACCGTGAAATTTTTGAAGTAATACATCATTATTATCCTTATTATTAATTAAAGTTAAAATTGAAAACGTTTTTCATATTCTTGCAGACACTGGGATGGACACATGCAGCTCATTTCCCATATTAAAATGACAACATTCTCAAAAAGGAACCTGGAAGAGATAACTGGGCAATCTGTTGTTAAAACTCCTGTGACAATTGCTGATCCCGAATCTGTGATTGAAAGCATATGTGACTTGTCTCTCACCCCAAATGTTGCAGAATCTGTGGTTGAAAGCATATCTGAATTGTCTATTGACCCAAATGTTGCAGAATCTGTGGTTGAAAGCATATCTGAATTGTCTATTGGCCCAAATGTTGCTAATGTTGAGCGGATGACGGAGCCGAGCGAATGTGGCGAAGTCGCGCCGCGTGTTGCGGAAGGAGAAATAAACATGGATGTTGCCTAGAATCTTATGTTACTCCAATAATGGAATATATTTTAATAGTACACAAATACATTTTTGACAAAAATATTTGAATATGTTTTTGTTTTGTTTTTTAAATGGTAACAAATTTGAAGCTTGATTATGATGGCGCGATGCTCTCAAAATCCTTCATCCCATCCACTTAAGTCCTCTTTGGCTGCATCTCTTTCCAGAGGATAAGTGTCGAAATTACTGGTATCCAATGGGCCAGAGATCTAACCAAATGCATTTTTAAATTTAAGGCTTTATCATTTGTTATGCAATCAAAACAGTGGTCTCAGCCAACCAATAAAACCTTTGTACGCCTTTATTTTGTTTTGGAACTTTTAAATTTCATAGCCTTCATAACCTATAAAATGCTATAATTTACTTTTCCAACAGATACTAAATTACGGATTATTTTTACCGAGTAGCCTAGTGGACATACTTATTGATCACATGTTTACATGTAAATCTGTTTAATAGGAATTACACCTTTCTGTTTTGTGCTAATAAAAAGCGCCAAAAATTATTGCAAAGCTACGGAAAAGTAGTAAATCCAAAATAGCGGATTCGATTTGTCATTTAATCTCAGTTATTTTAATCATTGTTAACTTGTTAAAACCATAGGCGTACATATTTTCAGTGTTTATGATTAAATATAGTGTTTTGCTGAATGCATGTGTAAGTAATGAATTGTAATTTGAGAAAACTTTGAATGCCTGTTATTTAATAATTAGTTTTGACTTGTCTTTTTCTATTCTTTTGGCTGTGTTAAAGTTCTAGTATTTATTTAAATGGAATTTGTCCTATGTGCCTAAAAAATTGCCAATAAAAACCTATATTTTGCCATAAAAAGCCTTTAATTTGGCAACCTTTAAGCCTATATTTTCTTGCCCTGTTGCTGGGACCACTGTAAAAATACCCACTAGTTCATCTTCACCTGTGGAATCTGCGGTGCTATCAATGTCCTTAACTTCACTCCATCCCAATCAAAGCCCTGGAACCACCTGTTGGTAATTGTTCCAAATGCAGTTCAATATGATTACGTATTGAACATGTTTTCAATGATGTCACGGCAGCCATACTTGTGCTTCGTGATGTCGCTGATACCATTTTTCTGATAGCCGAGACGTTCCGATGGGTTTTCCCGGCAAAGTCTCTTAATCAGCGAATGGGCATGTTTGCTGATATTTCGCGGGAAATCAATCATATCGATTCCTTTCAATATTATGTTGTACGTCTTGATTGGATCGGAAGCCATGAATGGAGGGCTACGAAATCAATAATCCAGTTTCAGCAATTTCAAAATAGATTTGTTGTAAAACGCGGGATTTATGATAACGGTACGTACTTGCCGGTTAGGAGTTCAAACATTAATATACCTATGGACCAAAAATCAACTGCTCTGTCGTGGCCCTTGTTCAGAATAACTTCTGGAGCAACGTACTACTTTTATAGAATTTTGGATCTTAGAATGTTGTTCGGCATATTCCAAAAATGTAACTAATTTTTTGCACCTCGGGTGTCCCGCAAAATGTCCATGTCTTTTGCGATGATCGCAGGTTCTTTGCAAATCCGAAATCCACCTGTGGGAAAATGCAGATAAATATGTATTATTTAGCAATGTACTGCAATGCTGAATGAAAGAATAATGAACTATTTCCCTTGCGCGATCATACTGATACCTGGAATATTTCACCCCAATATCATAAATATTGACATAGTTTTGTTTACCAATTTGGCATATCCTAAAGCATCCAAAAGTAGATTTTCAGGCTTCAGATCTCGGAAAATAATGGATCTGGTATGTAGGTAAGAGAAGGCTTCTATCACGCAACTGACGTAAAACCGAGCAGTCTGATCATCGAATGTTCCTCTGAGTAAAGAAACAAAAACAAGTTCATGAATTCATTTTTATGAGCTAGTACTTCAGAGAAGTAGTTGAACTCTTACTGGTCCCGCAATATTGTCCAGACTTCACCTCCTAGGCAAGCTTCGGTCAACATGTACAAATGCGTGGAATCTCGAAATGTCTTGTACATCCTTCAGGAATTCAACATTTTAATTATTTAATTAGTAATTACTATGATGATTGTCAGCTTACCTTGCTATGAATGGTGATCTACACGACATCATAACTTCCTTTTCGCAAAATACATGATCTTGTTGGTGCGTTCCTACGATATGTTGCTTCCGAAGGCACTTCAGTGCATATGATTTTGTTGGATCTTGAGCATGTTGAACCTAATTGAAAAATGTAGTTGTTCAAATGCTTTTGTAAATATGTTGTATTAGAATAATTACTTGCTACGTAATTCTGGTTTCACTGGTCACTTGTTATCCGACTACTTTGCATAACTAACTTTTAACTTGTTTTAACTGGTTTTTGTGGCTATATAAGACAAGCTTTTGTGATTGTGAAGCTGGCTGGACCAGCTCCAGGCCTCCTGTGTTCAACCATTTGTGTTTACAAAGGTTTCTGCCATGTAGAAGGCAGTATGAGAATTAATGAAGTTTGTAAACTGTTTATAATCAATTACAAACGAAGATAACATCCTGAAGGATCTAAGATTTATTGGAACTATTGGCTAGTTTGAGACAAAACACTTGACAAACTTCAACTGGAGGTCAGGGACAATAAAACCTAACATTTCTCCTAATACATGGCATGTATGATACACCAGTAACTTCGCAGGAACAGCTTATTGCTAGAATCGTGGCAGCTGCTGCAAGTGTTCAAGAGATACCTGGAATTTTGGCTAATCTACTGCAAGGAATGCATCAACGCGGTCAGGCATGTGTTACCGCTGATATGATCGTGACTTTGAGCAATTGCTGCAATTCCTTTGTTCATGACGTTTAATTCAATGTTCTGACAAGTTCCAGCCATTCGTCACCCTCTGGCACCAATTATAGTTTGCATCTGACAACATGCAATGTATAGGAGAAAAGTCTTGGTTTCATTGTTCTCGAAGTTTGTCCAGAGTTCAGACACACCCTGTATATAGGGGGCTTAAATTGAAATTTCACTGTAACAAACACCCATTGTTGCAATAATTTGAAGTCTAGCCAGTAGGCTGATGAATAAAAATGATGCACAATGTTGTGTCGGTTATGCAATTGAGTAACAATAATTAAAAATGGTGCAGTCAAATTACAATTATATGATATAATAGTAATTTAAGAAACTTTGCTGATTTGTCTTATAAGCAATAATACAATTGAAAATTGTTGCATAGCATATATTATATGGATTAAATAATATGTATTTGCCAGTTCTACGCGTCCAAATCCTCCAATGCCTAACGTTGCAACCACTTTTAAGTCTTGAAGGCATATATTGGCATATTCTGTATCCACTTCTAAACCAGTCCCTTTGCTATAACATTATGAAAAACAAGTATGAATATAACAACATCTTAATACATAATGTATACTATTGTTCATGTTCAAATGTTACCTTAATTTTTCACCATTTCGGATATCATCTCCATAGTCCCTATTTTGCAGTTCTTCCAGGTCACCAATCAACTGATTGAATGATCTTGATAAAGTGAATGCATGTCCCCCATGGAATTATATTAATTTGATTCTTTTTATACATGTGTATATTAAATAGAAACTTACACTCGGTCAAGAGTTAAACATTCAACTCCTGGATGCAAAGCAACCACATTTGCTGTTCTGCAATCTTCTCTGTAAAGTATAGCATTTAAACAATATGTACCAGTATTAATATTGTTTATAATACTAATGTTTTTAACCGAAGTAAGGCCTTTTCGCCAAAGTAATCTCCTCTTTCTAAAGTTCTGATTTCTACCTCTTCAGATTTCCCTTTAATTTTCTGAGTCACTTGGACCTGTAATATAAATATTTGTACAGTACATGTGATATCAAGAGTGGTGATCTATTTATTGGGGGTATTGTTACTTGCCTTTCCATTTCCTATTAGGTAAAATGTATCTCCCGTTGTACCCTGTCTGATAATGTACTCATATGTGGGATAAAATTCCTGAAAGTTGTTAATATTTGGTTATAGTTTGGATGTTATCACTTTCTGTTGTATTTCAACATATGCAGACTTGCAATTTCGCAAACATCAGCCATTTTAGCTAGAATATCTTGAGATAAATTCTTCAGTAAAGGCACACTAAAAACATGTATATCCATATAATTGAAGATCAATCCTGAAATACTTACTAGGTGAGATTTATGATAAAGTAAGTATTGTATATACCTTCTGAGAAATGAAATATTTTCCTCAAGGCGTTGAAGTCCAGACCTCATCATGATCATTTGGAAAATTTTCCTGTCCAAAACCCATACTTTTGCATGTGTAACAGCTGTAAAACAATTTATAAAGGACAATTGTGAAGGATTTTGTTGCAGTTTCAATAATTCATAAATGAAATTCATTGATTGCAATATTAAATAAGAAACTGCTGTGATAAATTACATAATTAGTTTTCTTATTTTTGTACCTATTGTATTACTACTGATTACCACTCTTGTTACTTACTGCTATAATTTTACCTTTTAATTCCCTTTATTTCCTACAATATATTAAATATATAAGTATACTTCAAAATAAATTAAAGAGTCTTTTGTAATTTACCATTAAATGTGATCCATACACAAAGAAAAATCTTAAACAAAGCAAAGTTTGCAACAAAATCTCTGTGGAAATTAATTTCATAAATATTAATTAGCACTTAAGAGAATAAGCCCAAATTTTTTTTTAATTTTCCCATTATTCCTGACACTGTCTTTTAGATCCACATGTCGCAATATGTTTGAAATAATCCATAGTTATTAGATAACCTATTTCTGTGTAGTTATTACCTTTCACAGATGCTGTTCTTGTGCAGTTGTACAGTATGGCAAGTTCACCAAATGCTTTTCCAGAAGCCATTTTTCCAATTTCTTTATTATCCTGGAATACTTCTAATTCTCCCTCTACATTTTACCATATACATATAACAAATTGTTGTTTAATTTTAGGCTTTAAAACATTGTGAACATGTAATTCCAACCTGCTGAAACATATAGATGTGCACCGGGTTCTCCTTCTCGGATCACAAAGCAGTTTGGTTCAATATTCTTCTCGTACATGCAATCCACAATTTCCCTTACTTGTGAACAGTTGATGTTCTTCAAGAAATCATTGTCCATAATGGCATCCTTGATCAATTGCTTTGATCTGATTTGGTAGTAATTTTGAGAAATTAAAGCATCAATACATTTTCTGGGTGTCAATATAAATATATTTATTGCACTTAAATTACCGGAAATCTTTTTCATAAGTTTGCACGTGAATGCTTTCAATATTTTTTCTTTGAAAGAAACTTTCACCAGAAACACCGATCTTTTTCCCAAGAATTCCTTGGCTGATCTTGGGATGTCTTTTGTGAAGAGATGTGGAAATGTCGTTTTTCGCATCTTTGAAAATATCAGTAGTTACTTCCAAAACAGACTGTGAATAAATAAGAATGGTTTGGATCAACATCAGATATATTTTGCATCATACAGCGTGGACCAAAAGTATTGCAGGATTGCAAATAAAACGTTTATTTAACAAAATAGGTTACTTGAGGTTATGT